>JAOXJP010235730.1:0-21798 GCA_025762735.1 Platanus orientalis | reverse complement strand
ATACCAAGACAACTTGAGAGGAAACTTGTCTGGGGTTGGCTAAGCATTGAGGGCCCATGGTTGGGGGTGGGATGTGTGTAATAGGCCACATCACACTTTTGGTAATTTAAGAAACCTAAACTTGAAACTACGTGTTTATAAGTGATACACTATGAGCATGTAAGCAAGACGGTTAATCCCAATTCTCTTGAGACCTAAACATGTCTTGAAAATGATTGGAAAAGGAAGGAAACAAATTGGAAATGATTTGAATACCCAATGGGCAAAGAATCTCAAAATTTGGCATTCATTATTGACCCCAAAGGGATGATTGATCATGCCATGATCGATCCTCGATGTGAAGATCGATCTTGAAGCCATATTTAATCACCACTTCTATCATGAGTCACTCTTAGGTGAGAAACCAGTGGGGGCATGATCAAAGTCCACGATCGATCACTACTTCGATCATGAACCCTCAGAATCCACATACCCAAATATCCATAATACTATGACCAATCAAAACAAATCATGATCGATCACCACTGCGAAAATTTTACATCGGGATTCATGGTAGCACATATTTTTTCCTAAATTTTGTGTGAGACCCATTTTTGATAAAATAAAACACTTAGGTTGTCCTAATTAGACCTAAAAACATTAGAAAGAAGGAAAGAAAGAAAGAAAGAAAGAGAAGAAGCTTCTGGGAGAAAGGGGAAAGAAATCCCCAAATTAGGAAAGGTGAGTCATGCGAGATCTCTCTGAGAGAGATTCTCCCTAGTTTTTGTATATTCCTTTAGTTTTACACTAGATCTTATTAATTTTGGTGTTACACCATCTATTTGTAGTAGAGGAATGTTTGGAGGATTTTGTGAAGAGAAGACTTAAGGTAAAAAAGGTTGTGCAAGAAGAGTTGGAAGTTCCAAGAGGAAACTGCTAGAGTATGTGGATATGCAGAGTATACACATGTTTTCTTCTTTAAGTACTTAGTTCAAATGATTTTGGAAGCTTTGGTTTGAGAGATTTTGATCTAAACTCTATGGATTTAGATGGGAACATGGTTTTACATGATGTACACTTGATTTCTTCCATAAGATCTTAGATCTATGATCTCTACTCCTATGTTTTGTGGTTTTATTTCTATGGATTTCAAGTTTTATAGCATGAATATGGTTTTAATTCACATGTTCATGGTTTATTTTGACAGAATCTCATAGATCATTGTTTATCTATGTTATTTGTAAATGATTCTATGTTTTTCATGTTAAGATCTTATAATCTCTATTGTTATGTTTGAGATTCACCTTTATTTTAAGGTTTTGGATTATTAAACATGTTGATTTCATCCATGTTTTCCTTGAAACATTTGTGAACTATTTTGCTAAGGATTCCTACATGAATTTTGAAGTATTTGGATTATCATGCTTCATTCCTATTTGTACATGAGTTAGAAATGTTGTGTATTCCATAGTTCTCTATATGCTTTAGATTGGGCCAAGAATCTCTTGTCACATTTTTGTTTTGTTTTCAAGCATGAGATTGGATATATGGATTTATTTGTACAGCAGACTTATGTAGAAATTAAATTACATGAGCATGGTTTCAAAAGTTTTCATCGGACTTATGTCTATGTGATGGTACCCCTATGAGGGATTGCCCTTTTTGGGTCTGAG
Source organism: Platanus orientalis (assembly GCA_025762735.1). NCBI lineage: Eukaryota > Viridiplantae > Streptophyta > Magnoliopsida > Proteales > Platanaceae > Platanus > Platanus orientalis. The sequence continues at coordinate 20,146 of JAOXJP010235730.1, read as the reverse complement.
ACCCCTTGGCGGGTTGGTCCTCGTGATCCTAGAAACCCTTTTGTGGGTTGGTCTTTATGATCCTGAAGACCTCTATGTGGGTTAGCCTGTGTGCCTCCGGAGACCCCTATGTGGGTTGAAATTTTTGGCCTTAGAGACTCTTTTGTGGGTTGGTATTTATGAACATTTAGGTACCCAATCATCGGGTTGCATTAACAGGGGAAGATGACCTTTGTGGCTCCGGAGACCTTTTTATGGGTTGGTCTTTATGACCCTTCAGGTACCCAATCACCAGGTTAAATTAATAGGTGGAGATGGTCCTTGTGACCCCGTAAATCATTTTTGTTGGTTAGTTTTTATGATCTTTTAAGTACCCAATCACTACGTCACATTAATGGGTGAAGATGGACCTTATGGCTTGAAGACCCCTTTGTGGGTTGGTCCTTGCGACCTCGGAAACCCATTCGTAGGTTTAATCATTATGACCTCGAAGACCCCTTAGTTAGGTTGATCATTTGTGGAAAGAGCCCATTCGTGATATTATATGAATATCTGGTTTGGCTTTGCCGGAAATTTCATGTTGGGTTATAAGCATTTTGATTTTTTTATCAGAGACCCTCCATTTGGGTTATATGCATTTGAATTTATTTTTTTTGAGACCCTTCATTTGGGTTATATATGTCACAACCAAATCTGTGGGCTGTGAATTGGACTGGTTTTGGATCCGTAATATGGGAATGACCCACCCTGAACCTATTCTCATAATGGAGAGACCAATGAGCTTGGAGTGTGTCATCAATCCTTTCACCTATTCACATCACTTTCCATATAAAATTGATTTTCTTTTTATTTCACATCCATTTAAGTGTATTTGAACCAAACTCATCACAACAGAATAATAATAATAGTCATAGTCCTTAGTAAGTGTGGCGGAAATAGTAATGTCACATCATTACCAAATATCCTAATAACCAAAATAGGGGCCTCAATATGCCCACAATAAAAGTATATACAAATTTTTCCTACAAAGGGTCCCATCCTAAAATTTCAAAAATACACCTCTATTGTCCAAAATAAGAAAATTAGAAACCAAAAGTAAAATTAAGGATAGTATAACTGGACCAACTGCCCAACTTTAAAGGCTCACCCTTTCCCCAAATTATGATCTAACCTGTATGCTTAATCACTTGTGGGTGGTGTCGATTGGGGCAAGCTTGATAGGCTTAGCAGGAGGGTATGCTGTTTATACAACATAAAATGGAAGCAAAATAGATATAACAATAGATAAAATGATCTAAGTAGAGGGGCAAAATAGAGTATGTAAATGTATGCATCAACCATAATATGTATGTATCTCTACTAAAATTAAGTATACTCATGCTCCGAAATAATTAAACAAGAAACCAAACCAAGGTAGTTTCAAAATATGCATGTACTAAAGCTACCTACCATATGCTATAAACCAGCTACCATATACTACATAGATAAATAAATGCATTTAGAGTAAGAAAGTATACTACATGCCATATCCCAAAACCATGATGATCCAAATGCCAAACTATCACTAAATACCAATGAACCAACCAAAGTACTCGATAAATCCAAATGAGTCTAAACAAAAAATAATCTATGATGGCCTTCCGAAAAATACCCCACCTTCTTAATGGTGGAATTCATAAGTCTCCGAATACTCACATATAGCCCTACGAGTGGGGCATGAACATTTGTAAATGCTCACATACTACCCTACGAGTACGGCATTCACATCTTTAAATGCTCTCATATTACCCTACGAGTGGGACATTCACATCTCCGAATGATCGCATACCGCCCTCCGAATGGGGCTTATACATCTCCGAATGCTTACATATTGCCCTACGAGTGGGGATCACAAGTACTCACATATCACCCTACGAGTAGGGCTCACAAGTGCTCACATATCACCCTGTGAGTGGGGCTCACAAGTGCTTGCATATTGCATGGGGCTCAATATCTCCGATTGCTCACATACTACCCTACTACTAGAGCATCCATGTATACGACAAAACAAATACATATAACCCATGTAGGGCCTTCGACCAAACAAATTATATAACCCATGTAAGGGTTTCTAATAAAGTAAAACATATTACCCATGTAGGGTATCTGACAAAACCAAACCATATGTTGGGCCACTAGGGCTGTCTTCATCTATTGATGTGACCAAATGCTTGGGTACCTGAGGTGTTTCAGCAAGTATATAGCCCCTTCTCCTATTGGTAGCTATAATTGAAAAACTAGTGTTTCTTCACCTATTGGCCGTGATAACTGGACAACTAGTGTATCTTCACTTATCGGCAGTGAGAACTCATGCACCAACTCACTTAAGGGTATATCCTTGTTTCTAAATCTGATACTAAATCTTTGTTTATGTATAGTAAAATAACTACTACATAAGTATGCCATGGGAAAGATATCTATATGTACTAATTCATAAATAGTTCCAAAACCGAAGAGATAAATGACATATAAGGGCCAAATACCAATATAGAAGTATATATGTTTTTACCACTAAAAAAGAATACATGAAATCATTTCAGGCTGAATATCATTGATGGTAGAACTAGATATCCTAAGTGAAATGCCCATGCCAAAGACTACATGCTCATACCACTAAACATTTCCAATGGATGCAAAACATAATGTATTACACATGAATTCTAAGATCTTAATATGAGAATTAATAGAATATCATAAATTTTTATAAGACAACATATATTTGAAGGAATTCACCAAAGAGAACAATATGCTCATGCAAGAAATCTAAAGATTTCCAAGAGACATGTAAATAACAAGGGAAAAGAGTAATAGACATTTTATTGAACATGTAGAGTGCAATAATTAAAGAATTCAAGAGGATAATTAAAGGGAAACCCAATCTTCACCATGAAACCCTTTGAATCCCTACAACTTATGTAAATAAAGGTCCCAAACTTCATCACATATATTAGAGACTATCCAAACCATTCCACAAAGTTCCATTCACAATAACATAACTCCATAACCTAATAACATCATGGAAACTAGTAAGGAAATACTAACAAACATGCTCACACCAATGAAGCAAGATCTAACATGAAGAAACTATTATTCACAAAGAAAATAAAGATGAATCCACCAAAATAAAACTCATACAGAATGAATCTAAGAACTTACGAAAGGAAAGTGAGCATAAAATGCATATCCACTCACGTAATTTATGAAATCAAGATCCTATATAAGGAAATAATCATTCTCATAAAAAATAAATGTAAATCCACCACATCCAAGATTATTTTACATAAATCTAAGATCCTAGGAAAGGAAAAGTGGGCATAAACAATATATCCACTCACAAAATGCTTTTACTCTTGAGTTTGAAGATGATCCTTCACCAAAAGCCTCATTTCTTTGTCTAAAGCTCATTTCTCTATAAGCCAACAAGGTATTCCATTGTTAGAATACATAAATTAAGATAGAGACATAGAAATTCATACTCATTTAGACTAGATCTAAGAAGAAAAACACATATTCTAGTATATTTTTAAAATTAAGAGTGAAACTTACTAAATTGGGGAAAAACTCCTTTCACTCCTAAGCCTCTCTATTCCCTTTAACCTTTACTCCAATTGTTCTAAATGACTTAAATGAGGGGTTAGAGAAGTCATAACTCATCCAAGATGAGATCACACATGTGTGGGGCTCTAATAGGTGAAAGCTACGTCGAAAATGGCATAAAGTATAATTTTTTTAGAACTTTCAGCAATTCCCAATCGTGATCAATCATGAGATCCATGATTAACCACACTCGTGATCCTTCTTGCATGATTGGTTGTGATCTATTATGCCCCCATGATCCACTGATCTCCTGATTGATCATGGATAAGTTTCATAGGCCTTGGACATGCCTGGGTATCTCATGATCAATCATGAGATCCGTGATCGATCATGGAATCTGTGATCCAAGTCGTGATCGATCACGATAGAAGGGGCATGCCTTTCGGGTGTCTTAGTCTGGACCCAAATTTGGGTCATGATCGATCACGAGATTTGTGATCAATCACGCTATGATTGATCATGACATGAGATTTGCTAAGGCCTATGTTTAACATTCTTGGGGCTTGGTCTTTGGGCCATTTTCTCTTGAGTTTTGAGAGGTATTTACCATAATGTTTATGTTCATTTTAAGGTCTTAAAATGTAATACAATGTATACTCTTTACCTTGATTCATGTGGGAAAATTCGAGGTAGTATTCGGTCTCTTTTTCAAGTCTTTGGTCCACCTTGTCTTCATGTCTTGAACTTGTGAGGACATAGAATAATTATAAGACATAGACCACTACTTGGTTATTCCATGGGATTGACATACATTAACAATCTCCTCCTTATCAATTCTATGGCAAAACCCAAATACATTGATTTACAATAAGTACATGAATTTTTCAAGATCCAAAATACATGGACTCAATATTACACAAGACTCAACATGCTAGTCTTCATGCCTTGTGCCTTGAGTCAAAAGCCTTGCAAACACAACCACAAAATAAGATATAAACATAATAAAAAACAATTACATGAGATATAAGATGGTGTTTTAGATTTAGAATTTTATAAAATTTCAGTTTTTGGTTAGTGGTTGTTCCCCCTATTTGAGTGCTACTCCCCCTACATGAAAAGACTCCCCCTCACTTTCACATCACTCAACCACGATAATCACATGGATTTGAAACTATTTCTCCCCCTTTTTGCCAAGAATTGACAAGAAGTAGATCATACAAGCGACAAGACAAGTAAGAGATAAATTAAATTAGGCAAGAACAATTTCATTAATGATCATGAACATTACAAATTGTTAAAGTTTAGGTCGTTGCGGCTATAAGAAAAAATTGGGACTCCCCTAGATAGTGTGATACTAAAGAAATTGACACATCCTTGGCCTCAAACACCTAAATCCTTGTGGGTTGAACTAGCCATTTACAAAAAAAAAAAAAAAAAAAAAAAAAAAATACAAAATGCCACTATGGGCATGGATGCAACTCATAAAATAAAATAACATAATTTGCTCCATGGGCAAGAATGGGTAACCACCCAAGCTCTCATCATTACTCGTGGTACTCGGGGTCATCGGGATTCTCATCATCATCCCAGACATCTTCATCTTCCTCTTCATCACCATCCTCATCTCCATCCTCATCTCCATCATCATCATCATCATCATCCTTTCCTTCTTCATCTTAGAGCTTCTCACCTTCTTCATGCTCCATTGGAGCATCAAACTCCTCATCTGACTCTTGGGGGTTGTCTTGAAACTAATGAGTAGGAAAGTCAATCTGATCCTCAGTCTCAGGCTGACCGGCCTCATCATCCTCTGAATAGCCAACAAAGTCTAGATAAAGATGTTTCTTAAGATGTTCCTCGGCGTAGGCTGCAACTAGTACCTTTTGGTCCTTGGTGATGTGCTTCTGGTTCTTAAGAACTCGACTTATCTTACCAAATAACGCCCCCAAATCCGGATTCATATATGGATCCATAAAGCCACAGATTTAGATTCTCTGCCTATCCAAAATTCGATAATCACATAAGATTGCCCAAATCATGGGCTCACAACAAAGGTCCACTAGCCACATGTTCTCAATTAGTACTTAGCTTAAGATCTATTAAGTTCAAATAATTCAATAGTCAGATTTCAATAGTTTACGGAAGCATGTTCAATATTCAATAACTACACATATTCAGATCGATAAATGCAGAAGCATAAATCTAATTCACAAAGATCACAATAATCCAATAACAATGAGTCTCAAAAGGACTATCACTATTCTCTCCAAAGATAATCACTACAATAGAGTAATCGATAACCACATCATAAGGGTGCCCTCTCACAAAAAATATACAAAAGGGAATTGAATGTAAACTAATCCAAAATATGGGCCCAACATAATAGGGCCCCAAATATGTCCATAAAAAAGGTAAGAATAGAAAAAAAGCTAAGGATGCTATTAGCAATTTAGTAAACTATAGATAATTTAAAGTAAAATGCATATCTGAATACCAACATGTCTAAAGGTCAATACAAAGCTAAACAGATATTGAAGTAATAATCACAATCATGCTAGTTTAAAAATATCAATTGTCACATGTCAAACATAAGTCAATGGTTTAATATAAAGATATAAGTTTGAATGATAATTCAATACAGAGGTCAAAGGTCATAAATTCAATGACATATGTTAGTCTCAAGAGATCCGATGTTCTATAATTTTGGAGTGTTTAGAATTTGAAGTGTTTGGTGTCCACATGGTTCACAATTTTTGAAGTTCAATATTCGAAGTTCAAAGATTCAAAATGTTATGAGTTCGATGTTCACAATGTTTCAAGTCCACAAGGTTCAATATTTAAAGGAGTCCAAAGTTCAATATCTAGGAGACAGAGTTTAATAGAATCAATGAGTTCAATATATTTCCATAGAAATTCACATGTAATCTAATGAATTAAATCATAGAGATCAACCAATACCATTTTTAGTGTTCCAAACAAAAGGAAAGACAAGATTACATTTCAAATTGATCACAAATAGAATAGATCTTGAAGGATTCACAACTTCACACAAATTTTCAAAGATTCACGTGAGGAAAATTCAGATTTCACATGTTCTAAAGGATTCCTTGAAGGAAATCAGCCCACACAATGTTTAAGATCAATAATCTTTCACAAAATAGGTGTAGATCTAGAGAGTAAACAAGAATCAATGGTCTAAAGCATAAATCTATAGAATTTTCAGAGATTCCAATGAGAAAGGAGTCACTCCAAGCATAAGGAGAATGACAAATTATTAAACAAGCTGAAAATCATAGATCTAATATGTTTTGAAGGATTAAATTAAAATAATTTCAACAATCTCAGAGAACTACATGGATAGCTTCACATAATTTGAAATCAAAGAGGAATTCACCTCAAATCACCCATAGTAAGCAAGATCTATGTACTAGAGAAGCTTAAATCCTAGTTATCATAAGGTTTAATGGCTTAGAGAATAAGTTTTCATGTATTTTCAAAGATTCCAAAAGATCTTAACACCAAAATCCAAAGATCAAAGAAGAATTTACATCACATCATCTATAGTATCCAAGACTTGCTTACTTAAGCTCAATCCAAAAGCTTCTATGCAATTGAGCCTTCACTTCACCTTCTCAAATCACCTTACTCTACAATATTAGACTAGATCTATTATCAAATGAATGAAACCAAGAAATTTTAGTAGAAAAATAAGCTAATCTAAAATGATTTCTATGGTTGGAAGTGAAACTTACCTAATTATGGAATAACTCTAACCTTCTTCTTTAAAACACTCAAATCCTTTTTCCTTTTATTCTAAATGGTCCTAAATGACCTAAATGAGGTGTAAGTAAGGTTTTAATTCATCCAAGACAAGATCCCACTCTTCAGCATTTTTGGGCATCTCGTGATCGATCATGGATCACCCCAAAAAGTATTGGGAGCCATGATGCATCAATCTTAATTAATCAGGCAAAAAATAGGGTTTCGTGATCGATCTTAATGTGATTGGTCACGCATCTCCTAGAAAAATCCTGCACAGAAATGGTCATAACTTTCACTACAAAACTCTGAATAACAAACCATTTGATGCATTAGAAAATAGACTTGAAGACCTTTAAAAAAGGTATGGATCATCCTATAGTTCACTCAAGATTGATGTAAGTGGGCCCAAGAAGTTACCCCAAATACTCTTTCAGGATAACTTTGTAACTTGACAAGTTCATGGTTCAACTTGGGATCTATACTTCTAAGTTAGTCCAAAGGTTACCAAACCACTCTTAGGTATATCTAAAACATATCCAATGATAATTTTACCCTTACACATGAAAAATTTCATTTTAACGCTTCAAGGCATTGTGGAGTATTACAATCTGTGAGACAATTTTCTTTTGTTTTGTAAGATTCCCTTTTTTAATTTCAAATCTGTATGCTATATATCTTTAAGTGTTAATGAGAAATCCGATTTGTAAAAGAAAGTGCTTAGACTTTAAGAGATCTATATTCTAATAAGTTTTGTAAGAATATTCTATATTTTTGTGCTTAGGTGGATTAAGAATCTTTGATTTAAATTATTTTGAATCTGTTTACTTATGTTATTATATATTATAAGTTTTGTACTACTATTGGATGTTTTGTTTTTTGTTCTAAGCTACCCTTTTTCATTGAGGGGGATATTTGTAGATACCCATTACACCTGGTTTATGGTGTGAATTATTAGGCTCTTCTCATCGGAGATTAAATGGTGTGTCAGGCTCTTCTCACCGGAGATTAAATGGTTTGTTAGATTCTTTTCATCGGGGATTAAATGATGTGTCTGACCCTTCTTAGCTGGGATTAAATGGTGTGATTGTTATCTGTGTTGACTTAGACATCTGATTCATATGTTATGTTAAGTTCAATTTCGTTATATTTATTTTTTTGTTATACGCTTTGTTTTGTTCTAGATTATTCACATGTATTTGTTTTTAATTTCTTTTAGTTTAGTATTTATCTTATAATTATTTTATGTTTAGACTATTCAGTTCCGTATTTTGTTAAAAGTGTAAAACTATCTATTTTTTTCAATTCGTGCTAAGTTTTGATCCAATGCTTCTTTAGTTTACTGTTTTCTTATTGAGCCTATCAAGCTTACCCTGAATTTATTTCACAAATGATGAGGAGGTAGCTATGTAGCTGTTCAGATAGAGAGGACTAGAGTTTTAGATGGATTTTGATTTATGCCATGAGGTATTGAGACTTTGATTAAGTTATTTCAATTACAGTCTTTATGTTAGTTCAGTTTTGATTAAAAGGATGTAATAAGTTAGTGGATTTTAGTATTTAGATTTGTTATTTTATTGTCTATTAGTTTATGGTAATGTCAAACTATTGGTTTATTTGAATAGGAATGTCAGACTATGGTTTATGGATTATCTTTCAGGATTATGAAATATGAATTTTATTTACAAGTCATATTTATGAGAATGTGAATGATTACGTTTAAATATGCAATTTCACTACGTATAAATGAAAAAAAGGTGAAAATTTTATAAGCAATATAAGGGATTTGATTGAATGTGTTAGTCATGTTCTAAAATTCATGGCCCTATTGGTATGGGTTTCAGGGCGAAACGGAGTTGGTATTAGATCTCCAAATTTGAGGTTCTATAGAATTATATGATAGAGTTCTAAGTTTAGATTAAAAAAAAAATAGACACTTAAGGTCTAGAAACAATCATAACTTGAAAACCATGGGAAAAGAATATTAGAACACTATAATGAGATCTTAGAAATATATTAAAACATAAGATGGTATGATATGGTCTAATTTTGATAAATTTTGCCATGTTTGAGAATGATTTGATTAGTTTAGAAGTCTAACATTAAGTTTATTTGATCATTTATAGGGAAAGATGCTGCCCCTTAGGTCTCTCATTTTTGTTGATCAGGCTGAAGCTAAGGACTATAATGGAGTGTTTAGAGCAATTAGGAAGTTAGCTGACGTAGTGTAACACTAAGTGACTACTAGGACCAAGAATGTTGAGCATGGAAACAATGCATTAGAGTAGTTCAGGAGTATGAGGCCAGCCAAATTTAAAGGCCTTTCTGATCCGTCAAAAGCAGAAGCATGACAAATGTAGCTAGAGAATATATTAAATGTGATAGGTTGCACTCAGGTTTAGAAGGCCTCTTTTATAATCTTTATGTTGAAGGAAGATGAACACTGATGGCAAGCCACTAGAGAGTCCTTACCACTAGAGGAAGGTGAACTACTCACTTGGGGCATTTTCCTCAAGGCTTTCAACAATTATTTCTTTCCACCAGTGTTTGCAATATTAAGGAGATGGAGTTCATGGAACTTGTATAAGGAAGTAAGACGGTCTTACAGTATAAAGCCAAAGTCATGGAGCTGGTTAGGTTTGCTCATCATATATTTGGTGATGATGAAAGAAAGGCAATGAAATTCAAGAGGGAATTATGCTCTGGTATTCATGCATGCATGGTTTCCCTAAGATTGAGCACATTTGTTGATGTAGTTGAGACCGCCATGGATATGGAAAGGGAATGTGAAAAGCCACAATATATTCAAGATTAGGGAAAGAAGCGTCCTAGTTAGTATGGATTTAGAAGGGCTAGTGACAATGCTAAGACTTTCAAGAAGGTGGTGGTTGAGACTAGGACCCAACAGAACATGGTTGCTTGTCCTAGGTATGGAAAGATTCACTCCAGTGTTTTTCATCTCGAATTAGGAGCATGTTTCAGATGCAAAAATACATGCCATTTGATTAGGGACTATCATATGGTGAAGAATGATCAGATGGCTAGGCTTACTAATAGGAAACCGAGGCTAAAAATTTAGGGGCATGTCTATGCGATTACTAAAAAGGATGTAGAGGAGTTGTGGGCCTCAGTTTTTGCACGGCGGATGGACCTCTTAGAAAAGTAATCCACTCCTCATGGGCCTAACCCACGATGGTTTAGAGTCGCCACCAGTCTTTTTAAAGATGTGATTGGACATCTATGTTTGGAAAACAAAATAATTTTATTTTAAAATTCTTTTAAAATGTTTGACTCCATTTCAAACTAGTCGACTCAAGGATTCAGGGTAAGTGGTTCGATTATGGACCGGGGAAGGTGTTAGGCACCCTAGTCCACCCACATAGGCGGTTACCTACTTAAACTTGTTCAATTCGGGGTCTAAATTCATGCATATAGTGTGTGTCAAGGTGAGTTTTATTTATTATTATGATTTTTTTTTTGATGTGTCATACATGTGCACTATTAGTTGACCTACTAACCAGTGCATGTGTGCACAATTGTAAAGTATAGTATCTTGACCTAATTTAACTTAATCAATCACTTACTTAACATATTTCATAATGAAAAATAAAACAAACAAAATAAAATAGAATAAAAGGTTCAGAGTGTATACCAAGAAGCAAATTTCCCTCCTTACCATATGACCACTAAAAGTTAGTTCAATATGTATAGTTCATATGACAAGAACACACACACTAACAAAACAAAAAAAATTGAATGTTTTTATTTTGAATAAAACATTAAACATTTATTATACAACATAGGGACCCGGAAAATCATACAAGTTTATTTTTCGTCTCTTGGGCCAGCTTGTATGTTTTGGGATTCTATCTAAAAGTCCACATAACTTAGCATGCATTTTGGGGCCATAAGATAACCTGTTAGTTTGCTAAACAAAACATTCCAAACCAACCTAGACCTGGCTGACCCTGAGCTCTTTGGGGTTTTAATTCTAGATTTTTGTTTTTTGTTTTTATTTTTTATTTTGATCTAGACCCACACAATCCATTTCTAATCTAAACCAGATTAGGATTTTGATTACATTTGGTTGTGCTGAGGTTCAATCATGTAGAAGCTTGTTCAGGCCAAATCAATCTTGGGTTATGTCTTAGTTGACTGGGCTTAGTTTTGGTGTAGTTGGATTTGTGCTAAACGTAAATCTACGGTGTATGTGATATGATCATAGGGACAATGGTTTGGTGATTCCATCCAACTGTCAAAATATAAACAGAAGGACTGTACATTAAATTCCGTAATTGGAAGCGATAATGACTCCACTATATAAACACTACTCCATTGGGCTTTCATGGCTAAACCAGGGTGGTTTCATCTCACATGCCACCGACTTGTGTGGTGCAGGATTAGCTTCCATAGCTCCATTAGTTCTTGGAAACAAAAAATATTCTTGATTGTAAGCTTGATTGACCAACTTTCAAAATTGCATTATATTGGTTATGGCGAAGCACGAAAAAGTAGTAAAAAAAAGTGTTGGATCACAACACGAGACCTGGACAGGCTTTGAAGATGACTAGCGCATTTGATAACTCTGTTACCTACAAAACTTACAGCACCCCAGTCTAACCAAATGAAAGAAAGAAAAAAAAAAACCTAACCTTGGTTGGAGGATCAAGAGCACTGACGTGAATAATAATGGTAAGTGAGAACCAGTAAGAAATAAGAGTATTGAGCAGGAGATATAAATGGTTGATGTGCCACCGCCAAAAAAAATAATAATAATAATGATAAATAAGCAAGATGAACAAAGAAAGAGGCTGCATCAAATTGCACTCAATATATGGGCAAGAAATAATAAACAAGGAATAAAAATACAAATCAAATGAAATATCATACACATTATATAAAAAGAAATTCATAGCATGCCACTTTACCAGAATGATTGATTTACACCATAATAAACTAATAAATAAATAAATATAATAACATGAAGTAAGACAATATGAAGGGTGGTACCTTCTTGGATGTTGCACGTTTTGTTGTTGTTCCTTTTGTGAATCAAGTAGCACCCTTTTTTGTGATTCAAATGTTTAGTCTAAATCAAGAGAGATGGAGAGATAGAGTTCTAGGCATCTATGTGAGAGAGAAGAGAGCTTTGGAAGGTTTGGCCGTACAAGAGAGAGGGGTGGTTCTTAGGGTTTTTGATTGTGAGATAATTTAGAGAGAGAAAGGGTTCCTTTAAGGGTCTCAAGCCGTGAGAGAGTGGATCTTTTTGGGTTTTTTAACTATTGAAAAGGGCTGCTTGAGAGTCTAAGTCGCAGATCAGAGGGGGGTTTCTAGGGTTTTTGACCGTACATGACTTATTTCATAACCAACTGTCGTGCTATCATTTAACTCCACCTATTTTCTATTGAACGGAGGATTTCAAATATGTGCTAACACCATGTGTATGGAAACCATGTTTTCCAAGGGAATCCGTATGGTTTTCCAAGGAAAACAATGCTTCATAATGAAATCAGATGCAACTATAGGTTTTAAAAAATATATTAAAAAAGAGAAAAAAAAAACTACAAAACACTAAATGGAATCCCACACAGTATTACTGTAGAAATCCGTTTGGTTTAATATATTAGAATAGATAGATAAATGAAAAAAAGAAGAAGTAAAAGACTGGAAGCTGGAAGAGGGAAGGCGATGGAAGTTGAACGAGGGAAGGTGAGAGAATAGAAAGACAATCTAGAAGAGGGAAAACGAGTTGCAACCAAACCAACACAATTGTAAATATTTTTTTTAATAAAAAAAAAGGGTATTAGAAAGAATGAAAATAAAGTGAATTTATCAGATATTTCAAGTTACACATTTTTCGAGGAAATTTAGAGCAACAAAGAAAAACCAATCTTAATATATAAAAAAATTAGATGCACACTTTATGAGATGCTCTTTTACAAAAGAAAAATAATATAATATTAAATGTTTAGACTGTACATTTTTTTTATAATGCACACTTTTTTAAGATACTCAAATACAAGAAAAAAAATTATTTTAAAGTGATTAAGTTGAAGAACTTCTTATAAAATGTTTAGGCTGCAGACGTTTTTTAAGATACTCCAGTACAAAAAGTAATATATTGTAAATTGATTAAGCTGTACAACTTTCTAAACTCTAGAAATTTAAGACTATACTATAAATAAAAAATAAAGGAGAAGCCACAATTCGCCAAAGAGCAATTACTATAACACTAAGTCATTACTTTAGTATATTAGTATAGGTGATAGAACTAAAGTACTATTGACCTTTTCTTGTTCTAGTCCTTTCGTTTCTACTTATTATTTTTCCATTATGTTCTTCAATTAAAACTAACGTATCCATTGTGTTTTAGGTTGGGTTCAACGGAACTAGGAACATCTACACCAAATTGGAGAATTTTTTGGGGGTTTAGATAAATTGATTTTTTTTTTATTTGATCTTCTTTTTTTTTTCTTTTTGTTAAGAATGTAGATGGATTTGGTACCCATATAGTTGTAATCATTAAGTCCTACTATACTTCGAATCCATGCCTTAATTGATAAATCCGTCATATAAACAACTAGCATTTCATATGTTTGTTTGTGTGTGGAGTGTTTCTAGTCAATTTCAATTTAAAAACAGATACACATACATCAGAAGTTTGAGGTCTGCATGTGTACCTTAAAGTTCCATCATGTATGGTAAAATTGACTTACCATGCATACTTTAAAATTCCTAGTGTATCCATATACATCCACTTACGACGTTACATGACATTCTAAACTTTGAATAAGAACATTGCTTTGGACTAACTTATATTTACTCAATCTTCGCATATACATATCTAGGTCTCCTCTATAGGCCAAAATAAATCAGCTTTATTTTCTTTTATAGAAGAGTGAGCCTCCAACAAGGTCCAAAGCTAGTAACGTAAATTTCTCTTTCCTACCAGAAGTTTTGTTGAAACTTGTTATGATTGCTTCAAAAATAATTTTGGTGGGGAAATGGGGATCAAGAGTGAAGCAATAATTGAGTTAGTTGGGACTGTCTTATGAAAAACAAGGCTTAAGATGGACTTGGGTTTAGGGATTTGTATGCTTTCAATTTCATGTTTCTAGCAACTTTTTAAACCCCAATGCTTTATAGAAGATTCAAAATGCTGAATCTTTAATACATCAGACCTATCGGAGTAAGTTTAGATCGATCCAAAATACTAAGATCTATCTAGGTATTTTCTTGAAAATGTTCTAAGTAGATAGAAACCACTCGGATTGATATGGGTGAGTCTGGATTAATCCGACTATCTGGATTGATCCGACTATGCAATCTTTGAAAGAAAACGGTAAAAAAAATGAGATCTTGGTTATGAAGACTCCAAAGATGTCTATAGACATCAATATATATCGTTTTCCATGCTAATGGATATCTAATGATTTGATAAACACATCCTTAGCGTCTCTACAAAATCTATAAATTTAGGGCATGTTTTCATGTCAAAAGCATTTAAAAAATCTTTCTTTTCTCTCTTTTATGTGATTTCTAGTTTTTGTTTACAAACACTCTATCACTTGTTTGCAAACGTGATTGGTTATTTTGGAGTTGCATTTGGTCGGATTTGAACCACACTCATTGCCATTCGCTAAGGGACTTCTTAGACTGTGTAGATTGGAGAAGCCAGTGTCTGTAAATCCTAGGAAGGTTGTTGGAAAGACCCTTCTACATCATAATAGAGTGAGGCGAATACCATTAAGGACAGTGCTTATGGGCACACCTCAATACAAACCGATCAGTTCATTTCAAAAATTTTCTGATTATTTATAGTGTTGCTTTCAATTTCTTTGCAATAATTTTATTTTAATTGTGAGTAGTTGAAATTAGAATATTGCATAATAAGTTCTCTACAATAAATTGATTTTCTATTTGTGTTGAAATTAGAATATTGCATAATTAGTCTAATTATTTACTTTCTTTGTTTTCACTTTATCTTCTTAAGTTTGAATTTCTTACGATTGTATAACAACAATTTTAATGGTAATCTTGGTTGTTATACAATGAAATTTGCGGTTCTAGATGTCAAAAAAATAGAACTATTGAATGGTTCATATTTTAAGAGATGAAAATAGAGAATTCTCTTCCTACTCGATATCGGAAGAAAATATAGATCAAAACAAACCTGCTGTATCTCACTTCAGTCAAAAATGGGAGAAGACAAATAAAATATGTAGACATGCTATTTTGAATGTCATGACTAGAACTCTATATGATGTGTAAAGCTAGTTTGGGTCTGTGGTAGAAATTTGGAACAATTTAATTAAGAAACATATAATTGAAAACACAAGAACAAAGAAATATAGAGTATAATTTTTTTTTGGATTTCAAGATGGTGGAAATGAAATCTGTGATTTCTTAATTGGATGATTTTCAAATAATGATAAATGATTTTGCAAGAAAAAATATGGTTTTTCTTGAATCGTTTGTTGTGAGAAGTTGCCATCATCATGGAAAGATTACAAGTATAATCTTAAACAAAAGAGGAAAGATCAAAGTTTTGAAGAAATAATTATAAGCATTTGAATAGAATAAACAAATAGAGACCAAGCTACATTAGAAACAAGCTAATGAGTCTATCTATAAGGCTAACTTGATTGAAAAACTTGGAAATAATAATAAAATTAAAAGATTTGAGAAATTTAAGAAATCTTATAATAAAAGACAAAGCAAATTCAAGAAAAATTATAATGATAAAGATTATTTTAAATATGAATGTTTTGTGTGTGGTAAAATAGATCATAAGACATTATTTTGTAGACACATATAAAACACGAAAAAAGTCGAAAAGAACAAGACAAATTTGACAGAGATGGAGACCGTTACGAATGTCGTCATAGAGACAAACATTATGAACAATGCAAAGGACTGGCCAGATGGTGGATACTAGAGCTACCAGGCATATATGTAGTGATGAGAGTGCATTTGCTTCCTATACTACAACAGATAATAAAAGAAGTGGTGTATTTGAGAGATTTAAGAACATTGCTAGTTGTAGGCAAAGAAAGGGTAATTATCTTAAGCTAACTTCTAGAAAAGTCCTAGCGTTGAATGATGTGTTGCACATGAAGGACATTCGCCGCAATCTTGTGCTAAGAAACCAATTAGAAAAAACGGGAATTAAACTAATGTTTTAGTCTAAAAAGTTAATCCTTACCAAGAATAATGTATTCCTTGAAAAATGATATTGTACGTCAAGATTATATGTATTTAACATTTCTAAAAAAATAAAAACTAATTCTTCTTCAACTTATATTCTTAACTTTGTGGATTTGGGGCATGGTAGACTTAGACACAAACCAATATTACATAAACAAGTTAGATTAATTCCAAATATGAATAATAATGAACTAGATAAATGTGAAGCGTATGTGTAAAATCATAATTCACAAAGAAAACACATAAATCGGTTAAAAGAAAAAGTGAATTTTTCAAATTAATTTATAGTGACTTAGGAGATCTAAAAAGCACTATAACTAGAGGAGGAAAATTCTATTATATAATATTTGTACATGATTATTCTAGGTTCATAGAATTATATCTCTTGAGAACAAAAGATAAAGTTGAAGATGCATTCATTAAATATAAAACCAAAGTATAAAAACAGTTAGATAAGAAAATTAAAAGATTAAGAACTGATAGAGGAGATGAGTATGACTCAACTTCTTTGAGAAATTGTTATGAGAGTAGTGGTATAATATATGAAACTACTGCTCCATATACTCCTAAATCAAAAGGAGTAGCATAAAGGAAAAATCGTTTCCTTAAAAAAATAATGAATGCATTGTTGCTTAGTTCAGAATTATCTATGAATATGTGGGAAGAGACAATATTGTCTGTAAGTAATATACAAAATAGAGTTCCATATAAGAAAACCGGTAAGACCTTATATGAATTATGGAAGGGTCACACACCAAATCTTAATATTTAAGAGTATGAGGATGTTTAGCCAAAGTAAGTTTACATGAACTTAAGAAAAGAAAATTAGGATCTAAAACAACATATTTTGTATTTATAGGTTATGTAGAAAATAGTGTTGCATATAGGTTCTAGTTATAAGATCTAAAGATAATATACACGAACCAAATACAATCATAGAGGCTAAAGATGTTGAGTTCTTTGATGATATACAAAAGAAGAAAAATGAAAAAAATGAATAGGAAGATAAAGATATACCTGAAATTAGATGAAGTAAGAGAATTAAAAGAGCAGCTCATCTTGAAGATGATTATTACATTTATCTTATTGAGAATCATCTCAAGAGTTTTAAATAAGCCATGAAGTCTCTAGATGTTATATTCTGGAAAGAGGTTATACATAGTGAATGGAATTTATTATGGCCATCATACTTGGGAATTAGTAGAATTGACTAAGGGTACTGAGCCCATTGATTGTAAATAGGTGTTTAGAAAGAAACTAAAACCTAATGGTATAATAGATCAGTTTAAGGCTAGGTTGGTAGTCTTACGATGTGGGTAAGAGGACGATATTAATTACTTTGATACATATGTTTCTGTTGCAAGAATAACAACAATAAGAGTGTTGTTTGCAATTGTTATAATTCATAAGTTAATTATACATCAAATGGATGTCAAAACAACATTTTTAAAGGGGGATTTAGAAGAAGATATCTCTACATGAATCAACCTGAATAATATATAGTTCCAGGACAAGAATATAAGGTGTGTAGATTACTTAAGTCTTTGTATGGACTTACACAAGTACCTAAATAATGACACGATATATTTGATACAACTTTAACGTCCAATAGATATATTGTGAATGAATCTAATAAATGTGTATACAATAAATTATTTGAAAACTATAGAGTAATTATCTACCTTTTTTGTAGATGACATGTTAATATTTAGAACAAGCTTATAAGTAGTTAAATCTATAAAGAATTTTTTTTCATCAAAATGTGATATGAAAGATTTATTTGAGACATATGTAATCTTAGGAATTAAAATCCTAAAAAGTTTCAATGCACTAATGTTAAATCAGTCACACTATGTAGAAAAGATATTAAGGAAATTTGGATACTTTGATAGTAGTCCAGTGTCTATTCCTTATGATTATAGCATACACTTAAGGAGAAATGTGGGGTCTAATAGCCTTAATAAAGTATGCTAGAGCAATAGGTAGTTTGTCATATTTGTCAAACTGTACTAGGCCAGGCATAACATGGGCAATGGGAAGATTGAGTAGATATACTCATAATCCAAATAACATACATTGGTTTGCAATTGTCATATTATTTAAATATTTAAAATGCATAATTGACTATAGTTTGTGTTATAGTGGTACACCTCCTATGTTGGAAGGGTATTGTGATGTAAATTAGATATCCGATACAATGGATACCAAATTGACGAGTGGATATTTGTTCATTATTGATGAAGGTGTAATCTCTTGAAAATCAACCAAACAGACTTGTAAAGCACTTTCGACTATGGAGGCTGAGTTTATTGCTTTAGAGAAGGCAAGATCTAAAACTGAGTGGCTAAGAAATTTCTTAGCAGATATTTTATTGTGGAATAGACTGGTTCAATTAGTGTCAATACTTTGTGATAACCAAGCTTCTATAGCTAAAACCAAGAATAGTACTTACAATGGAAGACTAGACTTACATCTGAGACATAACATTGTAAAGAGAATGTTGAATAGTGATATTATATCATTGAGCTTTGTAAAGTTAAAATGGAATTTGGTTGATCTTCTAACAAAACCACTTGATAAAAAAGTGGTAAAAGATATATCAAAGGGGATGGAACTGTTAATATGATGGAACCCCAACCTATGTGATTGAAGATCCCATGAAATAGGTTCAAATGAGTAAGAATAAAGTCGTAGGATAACTTATTGAGTATTGTCAAAAGAGAGTTTAAGCTTTTAGTTTGTTTTTATGGTGTTGACAATACATAAATTGTAACACTTGTGAGGGTTGAGTTATTAAACTCTTAATAAATTGATAGCCTATGGGTGGTATGGTTAGTTGCAATTCGCATTGATGAATTTGTTTATATGAGTGTGAAAGTAGGGCCGTTTCCTATGAGAACTTTGGCTAAATTCACTAGAGCATTCATGAAATCTAGGAATAACACAAAGTCGAAATGTGTCTAACTATATAGAATGACAAAATTTGAGAAATTTTGAATGTGAGTTACAGACTTAACAAATTTATATAAACAAAGAATGGTTCAAAAGATTTTATTCTACCAAACTCTAGTAAATTATGAAGTGTATGTCCTAAGTATTGGTTCAAAATCCAAAAGACATCAGTATCATTGCATTTAGCTTTACTATTTGTATTTTGAATATGATTTCAGCTTAAATGGACTCAATAGGTGACTTGATTTCATTGGATCAATTAAGGCTACAACTTGGGTTGGGCTAGTCCAAAGTCCAACTTCTCCAGTTGCGGGCTAAGTAAGTGTGACTTGGGATGTGCTAAGTTTGCCCCAAGTTTTAGGCCTTAAGTAGGTTCATACAAGTTGGATCTTAGCCCGAAGTTCAATGATTTATTTTGGACCGAGTATGGGCTGAATGACACGGTCTACTTTTAGGCTCAGGCCAAGTAATGGTTGTGCATTTATACTTGACATGAGTCTAGTCGGATCGCAGCCTGGTCCATCCCAACCCAATTTGCAACGAACAATTCGTTTACTCTTGGCCATGTTCCATATATTATAACAGTCTCTATATGTCATATATATATATATATATATATATATATATATATATATATATATATATATATATATTTCTTGGAAAATGTAACCTG
>JAOXJP010235729.1:0-38443 GCA_025762735.1 Platanus orientalis | reverse complement strand
CATCACCACGAAAAAGTGAAATGATACCCCTCTCTGTCTCGGCTCCCAACGTCGCACAAGGGGGGGCGGCGTACACCTCTCCCCCGTTACACAAGTTACACGGCCAACCTCATTTTCTTATTCGAAAAAAAGACGACATAGACAGTCGCTGCCCTAGAAATCTCCACGAAATTTCGTTCTATACCCGCTTGTCGTTCATTAAAAATCCATTTCTGAAGAGCCAGAACCTATTCTCTTACGATCATTCGTCTTGGAAGAGGTAAGGTCAGGAATTCATGTTCGTTCATTCTATCTTTTTCTTTTTCTTTTTTATCTGGTTTCCGTTCTGTTAGATTTTGTTAGATATCTGTGTCTCATAGTTAAAGCTTTTACGAAAAAAGAGTGTAATTTATTGATTTATTTATTTTTGGATAGTTCAGTTTTGGGTTTTATTGAAGTTATGATTTTTAGGACCAACAAGTAATTGATTAGAGTCCGGGAAAGAATTGATTGTTGAAGTTTTGATTTTTAGGACCAAACTATTTATCTTCGGTTTTGTATAGTTTTTTAATTCATCAGTACTTTTTTCCATTTATCCTGATGCAATTACATCGTATCCGTGAAAAATATTCCATCCTCTGAAATGACATTTTAAGATATATGGCTGGTTCTCGAATGGTTTAGGAGAATCTTTCTTTTTTTCATCGGCTTCTCATTGCATTTTGGCCTAGAGAACATCGAATTGTCACCTTTTCTAAAATTAAATTTTTTTTCAATCTCTGTGAGGTTAGATGGTGTAGTCTACGTGTTCACTAACATTTTATTTAATACTGAAGATTAAAAACAGTGTGTATGAAATTAAAAGGTTTAGAGCAGAGGTTATCAAGTTTCAGATGTCTTGATAGTATATAAACGGGGTTTCCGCAATCCTGGAAGTCTCTGGAAGCACACCCAAGCACAATTTCCAAATCAAGATGCGGTATGGGTTATCCGAATGTCTATATAAGCATATTTTTTGGATGCTACTTTTGTCACAATGAACTTAGAATGGGTTGAATGTCAGGGTCCTCTTTGTGGTACTGTTACAAGTTTGGAACATTATTTTTATGAACATTGATTTTGCAGACTTCTTGTTGGGGCGTTGTTAATGTCAACTCATGTCATGATTTTGCGAAGTTCATGATGGTCGCTAACACATTAACACATGTATATGTACATACATTTCACATGTTTGAAGTGCTTATTGGTGTTATCATCTGTTTACGTTAAAGTCACATAGTTTATAAAATTTCATTGCATTTATCTGCTACTGAATTGAGTGCATGCATTGTTGAAACATGTGTTTTTGATTTTAGAGCTTATATCTTTTGCTGGACCATATCTTTGTGGTAGATTTTTCGGTTGGGGAAGAAGAGTGAGATTATAATTTGGTCTTTTTTCAGGGGCTGGCATTACAAATGGAAAAGCATACTTATCTTTTTTGAGTGCCCCAAGGTTGATGCTCCAAGTTGGACAGTGTTCCTTGTAAGCTGAACTTATGAATTACCAGCAAGAGAAGTTTGTGAGGTTGGTTAATTGCAATCTCTGTAATCTCTCTTCATGCTTAATAGGTTTTTTTTTTTTTTTTTGGAGAGATTCATACTTACTCTTCCTCTATCTTTCTGTGCATTTCAGTTTCCTTATATTTTGTTTCGATGACTTAGATTTATTTTATGAAAGGATTATATTTTTAGTTCTTTTGACATTGACTGAATGAGTATGAAATGATAAACATCAACCTTTTGGGTACTTAATGGGGAGCTCATCCGTATCCCTACAGATAGTACTGGCAATTGTTTGGTTTATCGATGCATTTCACTCTCTATACCATCTGCCTATTTAGAGAAACAATTGGAAAAGTTATTTTATGGATATCAAATTGAACATAAAAATAATTAACCTTTGCTTGTGCAAGTTTTTTTTTTAATAAGAATAAAAACTTTTATTAAAAGAAAGCAAATTGGGGAGGAAGTAAACAACTTGGGGATAAGGCATCCCACACAGGAAAAAAGAAGAAGCAGCAAAACAACTAGCACAAACCTATGGTAGACTTCCAATCCCTCGAAAAGCCTCCCTTATGATCATTATCACATTCCTTACATTTTCTGGCCCAAAAAAGAAGCAGATATTTGGCCCTTCTGTAAACTTGAAAAGAGGGTTCAGCTACATTCTCAAATACTCTATTATTCCTTTCGCGCCAAACCGACCACCATACTGTCGCAGGAACCATACACCAGATCCTCTTATCCTTAGTGTTAAAAGCAGTAGTCCTCCAACTAGATAAAAGGCTATTCACGCTTAGAGGAGGCACCCAACACATATCGAAGTCTTGTAACCTAGCATTCCAAATATCAGTAGTGAAAGGGCAGTGGATCAAGATATGATCTATCGACTCCCCATCTCCATAACAAAGCATGACTGTTCAGTTTTCTCTTGATTTTTTTTCCACAAATCTTCATACTAAACATTTCCATTAGCATCTTCACAATATTGGCATAATCTGTAAATGCTTGAGACTTCAAGACTCTCCTGCAAGCACTAGAGAATAGGAACTGATTAAAATAATAACGCAATTCTTTTCTTACTCAAAGGGATAACATTATGTGTAGGTGTTGAAATGTAATCCAAGATTGCGCTTGTGCCCTTGTTTGAGTTTTTGTGACTCTTTTTATTTCCTTTTCTGTTAAAATGAAGAAATCTTCCTAGGATGGATATATAACCACCATGAAGTTTTAAGCATCATCTAACATACAATTGTACAAATATGTATATATTTACACATAAAAATATGTATACATATTGTTATACGGTTTTGTTCACTAGTTTGGTGGCTTTTGTATAGTTATATATTTTGTTCCTCCGCCAATGTTTTGCACTCCTGGTTTCAATACCAAATAAAGGAGTGTTGATCAAGTAGAAAGCTGGTGTAAACCTTCGCCAAACGTTTTAAACATGAAGACTCTGTTAGATTTAACTTCATAGTGCATCTTGAATTTTCAAAAGATCTTTCTTTCATTCCTTGTTCATTTTTCTATACTTTCTTCACCAATATTTTGCAGTACTGGTACCAGTCCTTGATAAAGGTGGAGTTTTGGGTCAAGTAGATAGCTGGCATAAAACCTTGGCCAAACTATTTAAAATGAATTCTGAAAATGGCTGGCATAAAACCTTGGACAAACTATTTAAACATGAAGTCTGAAAATTTTATTTCAACCTTATGCTATTGTGCTCCCTGGAAGCGACATGCTGCATTATCACATGGGTGTAAGTAAGAAAAGGGCAAGGGTTAACTAGGGTGCCCTCCGGAAGTAATGTGCTGTAAGAGTATGGAGTTATTAGATACAAAGAAAAGTAGAGTCTGTGTAGCTTGTCTATGGGATACTAAGTGGGAGAGGAGAAACAAAGGAGATGACTATAAAAATTGGGGCACAGGAGATATTAGGTAGGTATATAGTTGAGAAAATCTATAGGTTAACAATATATATACTGAAAGAATTGATTATAGAATAACATGAACTAAATTTGTTATAAGAAAGGAGATAATTTTCATAGTTAGTGCATGTGCACCTTCAATAGGATTGGATGAAAGCATTATGAAACCCTTTTCGGAAAGCTCAGATGTATTAATTTAAAGAATTTTTGAGGGAGAGAAGATATAAGAGGGGACTTAAATAGGCATGAAAGACAGTGGGGGATATGACAGAGTTTATGGGGGATATTGACCTAGAGAAATGAACGAGATTGGAGATGTAATTCTAGAATTTGCAGCTATAGCAAATACGTACTTCTAAAAAAGGGAACATTTGGTCTCTTTTAGAGATAGATCAAATAGGAGCTAGATAGACTTTTTCTTACTTAGAGGATATAATGGTCAACATAGAGACTACTAGGTTATCCTAGAAGTGAGCCTAACCACACAACATAGGTTAATTGTCTTCAATGTTTGTATTAAGAGATGGAAGAGAAAGAAATGACATACAAATTGTCCCAAAACTAGATGGTAGAGCTTACAACAACAACGAAAACAGACTTATTCCAACTACTTGGGGTTGGCTACATGAATCCTTTTAAGCTCTAGATGGTAGAACTTAAAAAGGAACAAAATTGGTTTATCTAAATATTAGGGAAAATAAAAATTGGAAGAAGAAGCTAATGTCATGTGGAGTGGAATGGATTTTAGTATTGAAAGAGTAGTGAAAGGTGTCCTTGTAGACTCTACAGTGGGAGGGAAATCATCTTAAAATAATGGTTGTGGAATGATGAAGTCCGAGCAGGTGTTAGAGCTAAAGGATCATGTTATAAGGCTTGAGAAAAAAACTAGGAATGAAGAAAATTTAAAAAGATATAGAAGTGCTAAAAAAGAAGCTAAAAAGGCAGTAAACAAGGCTACATTTAAGGTGTATGATGATGACCTTTACCATTAGTTAGGTAGTAGGAATGGTGAGATGGACGTTACATATACAAACTTTTTAAGATGAGGGAGGGGCAACATAGAGACCTAGATCATGTTGGATGTGTTAAGAATGTGGATCAAAGAATTTTAGTGAAGAGCAAGGAGATTAATGGAAGATGGAGTTATTTTTAGAACCGTAAGGACCATGTAGGGAATGTTGATCTAGGAGGAATTGGTAGCATTGATGAGATTCAAGGTGGTAGGTATTTTCATAGAATGGGGAATTAGGTTGTTTGAGGTTAAAGAGGCATTGAGAAAGATGAAGGTAAAGAAGGTATTAGGACCAAATGGTATCTCAATTGAAGTTTGGAAATGCATGGTAGACTATGGCTTATCCTAGTTAGCTAAGTGGTTCAACAAGATCATTAAGACTAAAAAAATGCTAGATGAATGGAGGAAAACATTAGGGGTGCCCATTTACAAGAATTTGGGATATTCAATTTTCATCGATAATCATTGGACTAATAAGGTGACTAATAAGACCCTCTTCTGTAAATGTCTCTGAAGGTTTAGGGAAGAGGAGGAGAATTATGGAGGAAAGTGGTGGCAAAAAGGTATGGGGTTCTTTTTTTTTTTTTTTTTTATGAATAAAGATCAATTTATTTAGGGAAAAAAATGAGCTACAAGCAGAAACAAGAAGAACAAAAACAATTCAACAAGCAAAAACAAGCTAACTACCCAAAGAACACTCCAACATATGATTTCTCACAAAAACTTCCCCCATACCCACCCCCCATTTGGCCAATCTATCAGCCACTTCATTTTGAGATCGAGGAATATGGACTAAGACAGCCTGCACGTCCCTAATAAGATTTCTGACACCCTTGACAAAATGAAGGAGCTGCCATGAACCCACAACCTTTCCATTGGCCCAGCTGTTCACCGTGGTCAAGTCGCCTTCGATTATGCAATCTAACATACCTCTATCTTTAAGCATACAAAGGTGTTTTAGAAGGCTAACCTATTTCGCTTACGTGGAGCCACAAATACCTCATGGACCACACATAGTGAATAACACCTTGGCATGAGAATCTCTAGCAACACACCTAGAACCAGAAGGCTCCAGATTACCAATGGAAGAACCATCAAAATTGATCTTCACTCTTCCTTCACTCGGAGGATCCCACCCTTTCTCTATAATAGCCTTCATAGGAAGGGAGATAGGATATGCATGTCACCCAATCCGTCATAAAGTTGTTCAATGACAAATCATTAAATTCTCTTGTCATCATCAGCCGCGAGCCAACCTCACAAAGAATATAGTCAATGACCACCTTCTCCCCTCTTTTCTTGTCTTAAAAAATTCTTCTATTACATTCCTTCCAAATACCCCATACAATTCCTTGCAACACTGCCCCCATAAATAACCTTCTTTGCACTATTCTTACACTCGCATTCCATTGCCGAACAAGGTCTAGTAAAGACTTGGGCATCACGAGAGAGAGAGAGACATAAAAATCCCCAAACTTCTATAGTGTAACAATGAATAAACAAGTGAATTCCCGCCTCCAAGTCTTTGCCACACATCCCAAAAATAGAAAGGGAAAAAACCATAAAGGGATGCCTTCTTTGAAGCTTGTCCAAGGTATTTATCTGGCCTAATGAAGCCACCCTAGAGAAGGCCTTAACTTTAGGAGGAGCCACGAATTTCCAAACTTGATGGTGGGGGTAGGGATTAACAGAAGGAGACTCAAAAGAAAGAACATGGAAGAATGATTTGTAAGTGAAAATACCATCCTAGGATGGACTCCAAATCCTACAATCTTAGTCATTACTCAAAATATAGTCCTCCTTAAGATTCTCTACAAGTGCACTAACAAAGGCCACCTCCCATTGATAAAGATCACCGGTAAATAACTAGTTCCAACCTAAGCCCAAGTAAATAGTTTGGGGGAGGATCTCCGTCGCTAGAGCATTTTTTTTGGGACGAGACATGGAATAAATGGGGATAGGAGGACTCAAGAGTAGTGTCTCCCCAACAGAGATCCTTCCAAAATCTTATTTTCCTACCATTTCCTAACGCGAAGTGAGTATGAGGATAAAAAAGAGGACTCACTTGAACAATGTACTGCCATATGAGGGAGTGGGATGAAGGAATGACATGCCTGGTGTGCACCGTATCTACTGAGAATGATGGATTGCCAAAAGCTCCCGTGTTCCACAGCAAATCTCCACAGATGGTGGGTATTTTTGCATGGGAAAGGTTATGGAAAGGGATAATGAAGAATATGGAGGAGTTTAGGAAGGAAGTGGGGAATGGAAGATGGATTTTATTTTGGAAAGATGGTGTAGCAACAGTCCTTTGAAAATCCCTGAGATTTATAGGATTGCTTTGAATAAAATGAGTGAAAGTAGCTGAATATATGGATAGCAATCAAGGTATGGAGGTTTGGCAGCCTAACGTGAGTAAGGCGTTGAATGATTGGGAAATGGGGCTAATCTCTTGGATGGATTGGGGAGACGTCGAATTAGATGGGAAGGAGGAGATAGAGGGAGGTGGGACATGGTGAGAGATGGAAGCTTTATAGTTAGGTTATGTTTCAACATGCCTAACCTGGATCATCAAGTGGAGATTCCATAGAAGGAGATTTGATTAAAGGAGATCCCCTCATAGGTACAATCCTTTATTTGGACAGCCATGTTAGGTAAGATTATGGCAATGGTATTTTTTTTTGATACCGAGGTATCCAGGCAGTGGAATATTGCATAAAGAGAGGGTTAAATCTCCCAAATATTTTCCTAATGTGCTGTAGGGATACTGAGTTGATTTTGCATTTATTGATTCATTGCCTTATTCACTGGAGGTTTGGTTGCAGATGATCAAGGACTTTGATCAAAGTTTGCTAATTCTTTGGGGTTGGAAAACTGGGGCACTCATAGCTACAAGGAAATGCCTTTACAGCATGGTCTTGGTGGTGATATTGTAGTCTATTTGGTTACTCCAGGGACATGTGAGCAAAGCAAAAGGTAGGTCAATGAGTTGGTTCTTTAGTTGTCATTGGATGGGGGTGTTAGTACTGACATGGGGACGAGATGGAGGGAAGTTATAGAGCTGGTGTGAGAGTGGGTGGCAGTTTGGCTTTTGGTGGGTGGGATGGGTTGGTCTTTTATTACTGGATGTTTTATGAGCTCTGTGGATGTATGTATGAACTATGAAGGGCTGGCTTCTCTTTTTGGCTATCTTCTGTTGTCTTTTCCCCCCTTCAGGGTGCTTTGCTCCTATATATTAATGAAATACCCTTTTATTTTAAAAACAAACAAAGATTGATTGAGCATAGAATAAAGAATAAAACATGAAAGTAGAGTTTTTTTTTTTGTTGAGATAAAAGATAATTTATTCAAAAGAGAAGAGAAAGAGGAAAAGAACTTCACCCAGCAGGTGAAAACAGCAGAAACAAAGAAAAGAAAATAAAACAAGAGGGAAAAAGAAGAAAAAAAAGAAGAGAAGAAAGAGCTAAAGAAAACACAAGTTACACATCCTCACACCTGATAGAATACCATTCTATCTACCACATTTGTAGAAGAACAATGGTTCTTCCTTATATTCTATGTTGTGGTCAAACAACATTTTGTAAATAATAGTCACAAGCTCCAAGT
Organism: Platanus orientalis; assembly: GCA_025762735.1. Lineage (NCBI taxonomy): Eukaryota > Viridiplantae > Streptophyta > Magnoliopsida > Proteales > Platanaceae > Platanus > Platanus orientalis. The sequence goes on along the minus strand of JAOXJP010235729.1, from coordinate 30,375 downwards.
GGGTCCTTGACCTCCCCTCAAAGATCATAGAATTCATTTCCTTCCACAAACCCCAACAAATGACACTAGGCAAAGCATGCCAAATAACCTCAGAGAAGCTGACTAAGTCATTAACCCACCAGCCCAAAATCAATTGTGAAAATAGTCACGGAAGGACCAAGTGATCAAGGAAGAAACCTCAAATTCTAGAAGCCATAGAATAATGAACAAAAAGATGATTGACCAACTCCTCCTCCTTTAAACACAAAACACATCAATTTGCCAAATTTCATGCTCTACTCTAAAGATGATTAAGGGTAAGAATTATCCAAATAAGTATTCCACACAAAAGAGGAAACTTTGGAAGGGATGCCTGAAATCCAAATGCCTTTATGGGAGAAACTAGAGTAGTAAAAATATTAAATTTGGATTTATCCCAGGATGATCAAAAGCTGGACCTATTTTCTTTCTTAGGTGACTGATGGAAAAGTTTGAAGAGTCAATACCTTCACATGATCTTTTGTGATTTTGAAGAAGTATGTGATAAGGTATCTTGAGAGTTTGGAATGGAAAGGGGGGTCAAGTAGATATATCGACTCAGTTAAGGATAGGTATGATGGAACAAGAACCAGCATTAGAACAATAGGGAGAGATAGAAATGATTTTTTTTTTCCTTTTTATCACTTTAGGTTTACACCAGGGGTCAGGAGGAGGTCCCATGGTGCGTGTTGTTTGCTGATGATATAGTTTTGATTGGTGAGAGTAGGGAGGGGAAATGCCAAGGCTGAACTATGGAGAGATGTTTTACATTCAAAAGGTTTTCAGATAAGATGGACTAAAATAGAATATATGGAATCCAAAAAAAATTCACCACATTTGTGGAAGAACAATTTTCAACAAAATTTGACCACTTATCAAATATATATATATATATATATATATATATATATATTCAAAGCACCATTTGCGATTTTTATAGGTGATGTGTCTGCTATGAAAATGGTTGAGTACTTCTGTTGGAGCTCTCTTATCATTTTGAGCATATCTAGAAAACTTATCACTTTCCTTACCAGTAGATGTTTTGTCACTTTACCTTGTTCAATAAAATATTTTATTTTATTTTATTTTGAATGTGTTTTATATGTTTATCTAAGAAAAGCATCAGGGTGTGATAAACCATATGACAGGTCCAATCTGGGTGGCGATCATCTAGACCAAAATTAATTGGATTGGGTGTACCATCCAAAATAAAGCAATAGATCATATGCTTAGGGTCATCAAATTGGGTTTGTTTCTGGCTAGAGTTGTGGGCCTGGTGTTTCCTATCTGCTTGTGTACCATCAGTTATTTGATATTTTAATGTGAGATTTGGTGGTAGAAGTATTCTGTCATTTCAATAAATAGATTTACACTAGTTTTACTGATTGTGTTTGGTTCAGGTTTCAGGATTGGAGTCCAGAGAGCTCTGTAAATTCTGAGCGGCAACTGTTTACAAAAGATGGACCATTTACAGGAAAGATAAGCACATCGATAAGTTTGGTTTCCGAAAGGATTCAAAGAGGTTTTAAATGGGGCTCTGAAGGGATTAAAAGAATTAAAAAATCATTGAACTTCCATTCTGTTAGTGATCCATTGGTGAAACACTCGGGGTCTAGGAAGAAGGTTCTTGATCCACAGGGACCATTTCTTCAAAGATGGAACAAAATATTTGTACTGTCATGTGTGATTGCAGTGTCCTTGGATCCATTGTTCTTTTATATCCCAGTGATTGATGGCAAGAAGAAGTGTCTCAGTTTGGATCGTAAGTTGGAGATTACAGCTAATGTTCTGCGTTCTTTCACCGATATCTTTTATATACTTCATATCATCTTTCAATTCTGTACTGGTTTTATTGCTCCTTCTTCTCGAGTATTTGGAAGAGGTGTTTTGGTTGAAGATTCGTTGGCCATAGCAAGACGCTACTTATCATCCTACTTCCTAATCGACGTTCTTGCGGTTCTTCCACTCCCACAGGTACAGGAGTCCCTTCATATAGAGAATTATTACCACTATAGATATTCAATTAAGTCTGGCTTCATTCAATGGAATGCTCATGTCAGGATGGGTGAATGGGAAAAGTTCTTGTTCTAGCCCATGCCTTATGATGGTGGGGGGTTGGTGTGGCTCACCATTCAATGGGCCCCGCCATACGATCTTGTAATTGCTGTTCTATTTCCAGACTGTTCCATATTATTCTGTTTGTCCAGTAGAGTTTTGGGAACTTCGGATCATCTGTTAGATCTCTTAGGTAGGAACAACAGAATGTTGGGTCCTAAATCCTCACATGTGCCATCAGGGAGTACAGTTCCACATGTCCTGACACAAGTATTCTTTGTGCTTAATGGAAACACTGATTTCATAAATCATTTGCTGGAAGCTCAAAATGATGCACATGTTAAAGTTCAAATTAGTAAATGTGCACGTATGTTGCACATGACAACTTAGAAATTAATGATGATGATAATAATAATGGTACATGTATTTAGTATTTAGAAGGGATGTAAGTCATGTAACCAATGTTTTTAAAAAGATTTTTTGAACTAAATTTCTTCTAATTTCTTTCGTCTAAACCATTGATTAAGCCAGTGTGTGGTTCTATTGTAGCAAAAGATGATGTGTCCATATAGGGTATTAGGGTGTACTTCTGGTGCTGCTCCGCTTTTTTTATTTTTATTTTTTTCCTTTAATAAAATATTTTCCTTATCTATCAAAAAAAGCAAAAGATGACAGTGTCTGCTCCAGTTTTTTTTTTTTTTGTGAATGTTTTGTTCTATTTTTTTTCACTATCTCTCCCCCCTCACGTATCTTGTAAGTTGCCATCTATGTAAACCGTCAGGATAATGATACACCATAATGTAAACCGTCAGTCTGCAATTTGTAACACTATACCCAGCCATACTTACGTGATTTACCTTTGACCCAATTCAAATCGATAGCACCTGCACAATTCGTTCTAAACTGTAATTTTTTTCTTTATTGGAAAGACGGTTATGCTGACTAGTCCTTTTATTTCTTCCTTAAATTTCAAAGACTAGCTAGGGATTGTTCACTCACTGTTGAAAGGGGTGACGTGGTGATGTAGGATACAATGCGGAAGACTTCAAATAATTAAAGAACAACCCAAGAAATAAAATCTGGAAATTTCAGTCTAGGGGCAAATCTGTAATTTTTCAGAAAGTTGGAAAAATTACAAAATACCCCTGCCATGCGTCAGAAAATTCCAAAATTCTAGGGTTGGCCAAGGCAGATATTCAGGGTACTCTCATAAAGATTTCATGAATTTCTGAGTGTTCTAGCTATTTTCTCCAGAAAATCCTCAAGTAGACTATACCCGAATTTAGCAGAAACTCTAAAGAATCAAGCACCACTTCGATTTCAGTCAAGATTTTATAGAGCTGTGTTTACCTCATGAAGAAGCTTCAAATACCTCTTAGAAAGTGTAGGATTCAAAATCCTGTTCCAAAGCATATTAAAAAATTCAACAAAGGCTGTTGTAGGATGAGGTGCCGCCTGCCCCTACTTGAAGCTGCCCCTATTTGGTAGGGGTGGGTTTTAAGAGATGGGGAATGGGTCCAGGTGGGTTGCCTAAGGCTTGGTAACACCCCTGTAAAAGGGTTTGGACAATGGGTGATGGGTTAGGAAGTGGTGATGAGAAGAATGAAGGTAGGTTAGGTTATGTTAGAAATCTGCAGAAAAATCTATAGGAAGAAGAATATGATAGAAAAACCAGAGAAGAACATAAGAAGGAATGAGATTAAATAGAAAAGAAGAGAAGAAGATGGAAGAAGATGGAAGGAGAAGAAGAAGAAACGTGGGGTGATGGAAGGAGAAGAATGAGTTTGGGAGTCCACGACTCAATCACAAAGAGAGGAGAGAGAGAGTGGTTTGGGTCACAACCCAGAAATCACACACGTGTTAAAAATTTTCAAAATCAATATTCCACAATTTTATTCATGCATGGATGCCCTTTAAATAGGGATTACATCTTATAGAAAAAGAAACTCCTACAATCTCGTAAAATCTAGACTTCTAAAAACTAGAACTTTGGTTGCCACTTTGATTAGACTTGTTGACCAAGCAAGTGGACTTCACATGATTTAAAGATCTCCAAAATATATGAGAAACTAGCTCATGTTTTGGTAGGATGGACCCCACAAAACATTAAAATAAATTACATAATTTTGGGGTTTTTCATGGCTGCCGTACAGCCTTGATGTGGGCTCATAGAATCAAAATTTTAAAGTCCAACAAGGACTCTTAACACTTCTTACACGATCAACAATATTTTGGGCCTGCCCCATCTTCTAAATTTCTAACATAAAAAAAAGACTAATAAACTCACCTAAAAATCCCTAAGGTCTTGGCAATATTTTGCCTTATTTCCTACTTCTCTCATGCAAACAAAATCTTAAATTAAAAAAATTTACATAGCCTTGAATCTGGCCCGCTTTTGGCGTGGCACATAGACTAGCCTAAAAAAGTTGTCCACATCATGTGTCCTTAGACATTTCAAGCCTTTTGATCTTTTTTACAGCTTTTATTTTTATTTTTATTTATTATTATTATTTTTTGTGGTATTGTAGGCTTTTTATTGATAGAACGGCATGAGTATTTAATTCTTATCTCTCTTATGAGTTTTCCCAGCCTTTCATTTTGAAAGAATGTGTGTAGATGCTATCAAGAATAGTTTAAAAATAAAAATAAAAAGGAAATCAAGTCATTAAGGAGTTGGTACTTCTATAAGTACCACGGCTTAGTAAGATTTGAGGAAGTCATCTATTACCTATTTCAAATTTGGAATTACTATAACTTAAATTTTCACTGTAACTAGTAACTATAGACTTACTGGAGGTGATATTGCTCATGGAATTTATGGTTGACTGTTTAATCCATTCAGGTTGTTATTTTGGTCATCATCCCCCAATTGAAAGGATCAGAATCATTGAATACAAAGAATTTGTTGAAGTTTGTTGTTCTGCTCCAGTATGTGCCAAGACTTGTTCGAATCTATCCACTGTATAAAGAAGTCACAAGAACTTCTGGGATATTCACTGAAACAGCATGGGCTGGAGCTGCTTTCAATCTTTTTCTTTACATGCTTGCGAGCCATGTAAGTTTGCTTATCCATTTTCTCGTCTTCCAAATTCAAACTGAACAAAGTATAAAATTTGAAGAAATCATTGAAAAAAAAAAAGAATTTTAGGACTAGATATATTTTAGTGATGCTACTGAAACTATTCACAATATAATGATTCTGCTTATGAAAACCAACTACCTAAACATGTCTTAGCATGTCCGATGTTCGTTTTCATGTACATAATATTTGTTGATCTAGACTTTTGCTTTTATTGGTGGGTAGAGAAGTTATTGTACCCTGCACTCTACCAAACATGTGGCTCACATAGGCATTGATCCAAACCATTCAGACTACTGCTTCCATTCATTTTTTATTTATTTTTGATAAGGTAAAGATTTAATTCCAACAGAGAAAGCACGAGGTACAACCCAACTGGGCTAAAAGAAAAGAAAAAATTGTTAGCTAAATACAAATTCATCCCAATCAAACACCCATTCGTGGTACTTCATTGACCTAAATAAAGGGATATGTGAAACTGATTGGAATAGAAGGAAGAAAGCCCTTTCAGGGAGCTTACTCAAGTCAGAAACCAACCCATTTTTTATCTGATTGTTTCGCTCCATTCATACTCACGAAGGTGTGCTGAACCAGAGAATACAACCCTTGGGGGACATATTGCCCATAACTTCCTGACTCCAATATCTAGCCGGTCTTTAATGGACTCAGGTAGGGCCCAATCTTCTCTGAAATAGCAGAGAAAGAAAGCCCACATAAGATAAAAATCCGGGCAGAAGATGAAGAAATGACTTACCGATTCTTCAGCGGAACTACAAAGGCTGCAGCAATTCGGGAGGTGAAACCCTCTTACTTTCAAATTTTCTAAGGTAAGAACCTTACCCCATTAGACCACCCATAAAAGAAGCACAGCTTTGGAGGGGAGCTTTGATTTCCAGTTTGGGGCAAAGGGGAGGGTTGAGCACCACCAGTGAATCATAAGCAGACTTCACATAGAAGCAGCCTGACTTCTATCCAACCCAGCAGAGGCCATCTTCCTTAGTCATGCTACCAATCTGCACACTTTCCAACCGTTGCAGAAGTCTGGAAGTAGGGCCCATTTCCTAGTCATTCATAGGGTGTCTGAGGAAAAGATTCCAAGACCTGAAAGCACCATCCTCCACCAAGTGATCCAACACTCAGCCATCTTTTTCGAGGCCAGGGTGAATATCATAGGAAAGGCTTTGGCAAGCCTCACTCCCTCGCTAGTTATCCTTCCAGAACATAACAGAATTGCCTCTTCTGACCTTAAGGGAAGTCCTATCCTGAACCAACTGGATTCTTTTAATATACCTCTCTGGACATCAACCCGATAAAGCTTTTCCGGGGGATTGCTGAACCACTCCAACATATGAACTCCATATTTGGCAGCTATCACTGATCTCCATAGCATTCCTTTTTGTAGTGAAATGCCAGAGCCATTTAGCTAGCAAGGCCCTATTCATGGACTCAAGGGATTGAAACCCAAGACCCCCATTTGTGTTGGGCTGGCAGATGTGCTTCCAACTGACCAAAGGATATTTTCTAGCCCCATCAAAAGAGTCCCAAAGTAAATGTCTCATAGCTACCTCTAGGTGCTTCACCACAAAATAAGGGGCCGAAAATAGGGAGAAAGTATATAACAGAAGGTTAAACAGTACACTTGTAATGAGAGTAAGCTTACCTCCTTTTGACAAATAGCAGCCTTTGCACAACCACAGACACTTCTATATCCTCTCAACAACCAGGTCCCAGATCTTCTTAGATCTATAGCTTTCTCCCAAGGGGGCCCCTATTAGGTAGACTAGAGGGAAGAGACTTTGCAGGCCATTATCTCCGCAAGATACACAGCTGAAGTTGTAGACCCCACACCCATTAGCTTGGATTTAGGTAAATTGACCTTGAGACCCCAACTGCCTTGAACATAAGAAGAATATACCTAATGTTCTTCACTTGGCCAGCAGAACCCTCAATGAGGAATAGAGAATTGTCAGCAAACTATAATAAAGATACCGAGGGGCTCAAAAGGCAGCCCTGCACCAGACCTACACTCTCCGCTTTCGCCACCAATCTGCTCAAGACTTCTATTACAATATTGAACAGTAAAGGAGATAACGGGTCACCCTAATGAAGACCCCTGCTACTTGAGGACGAAACCCTTGGGATTGCCATTGATCAAGATAGAGAACAAAGCCTTCGAAATACATACCTTGATCCAGTTGCACCATCTTTGACCTACCCCCGTCTTTAACATGCTGTCCTCTAAGAAAGACCAATTGACATGGTCGTTGGCTTTCTCCATGTTGATTTAACACACCAACCTCGCTCTTTTCTCATTGGTCCAGAAATGAATGCATTTTTTTTTTATGAATGAAAAAATTTTATTAAGGAAGGGGACAAAGAGTTCCAAAAAAATGAGAAGGAGCAAAAAACAACCACAAGCAAACAATCGAACACAAAGAGGAGCTCACCCCAATAGATTACAAAGGCTCACACCCAATTAACTCCTCTCAATCCCTCTTGGTAGCAGCCGACATTAACAGGTCGCAGTCTTTACATTGAGTGGCCCATAAAAGGATAAGATCTTTGGCCCTTTGATAAACTATAAAAGAAAGTTCTGCATACCCATAAAAAATCCTTCTATTCCTTTCCAACCATATAGACCAACAAACCGCCGCAAGGATCAAGTACCAAATCCTTTTTTCTTTCGTTGTGAATGCCTTCCCTTTCCAAGAAAGAAGAAGGGAAAACAAATCTGCTGGGATAACCCATCTCACCCTAAAGTCCCTAAGAAGTCCAAACCAAACCTCCCAAACATATGGGCAATGAAGAAGAGTATGTGAAATAGACTCCTCATCCTCCTTGCAGAGACAACAGTGATTTGTCAAAATGAAACCTGTCTTTCTAAGCAAGTCAATCGTCTAAATCTTACTCAAGGAAGCCGTCCACATGGAGAATTGAATTTTTGGGGGAACCGGAGGGGTACCAAATGACTTTCCACGGGCTGAGATGATCCGTATATCTACCAAAGAAAGTGGCACCGGATTTGAAAATCCCATCGGGAGAAGCTGCCCAAACTTTCCTGTCCTCCTCATCAATATTTAGCTGCACAGATTCGGACCTAGCAAGGAGAGCCACAATGTCCTGAACTTCCCAATCAAACACTTGTCTCCTAAGAATAGGATGCCAAGACGGATGGTTAGATCCGAAATCGAAATAGTCATGGACCAATACATCAGGGTCTCTAGTCAAAGAGAAAACTAAGGGGTATTCCCTCTGAAGCGGCTGCTCGTCATACCAAGTATGTTTCCAAAATCTGGTCTTTGAACTATTTCCTATCACCACTCTCAAACTGCCTTCAAATTCCTCAAACAACCTTATGATGCCCTTCCAAGGGCTACAACCATAAGAGCCTCAAATAGGACACGGATCCCCATTGGTCAACACTTTAGACAGAATTTTGTAGAAAGCTAAGGAGAATAATATGATGAAAGTCCTTGATTTCTGCAGTTCCTTTCTTCCTGGGACTAAGGGTCACAAAAGCAGTTCAGACTCCGGCATAAAGCAACCTTTCAATGGAATTCCTCCATCGCCTTTATGATGTCTCCACCCATAACTGGCCAAAAAACCTTGAACGCTTTCATAGGGAACCCATCAAGACAAGGGGCTTTATCTTCAGTCAAGGAATCGACCACCCCCATAATTTCTTCCTCTTCAAAAGGCCTTTCAACCATATGGCTTTATCAACTGGAATTTGGATAAATTCAATCCCCTCCCACCTTGGCCTCCTTATCACAGTTTCAGAATACAAATCTTTGTAGAATTCTTTGATTAGGGCTCTGATGCGGGTTTCATTCGTCTCCCATGCCTCATCCACCTTTAGCTTTGAAATATAATTGGATCTAGACCCCAGATTGGTCATCTTATGAAAGAACTTTATATTGGAATCTCCCTCCTTTAGCCAAGAGATTCTGGCTTTCTGCCTCCACAAAGTCTGACCTCACCCCTATCCTGCTACTATTTAGTTTGAAAGTCTGGCCCTTCTCCATTCCATTTCAAGATGATGTGGTTAGAGGTGTATTGCTTTAAGGAAAAGGTGGCAGACTGGTGGGTGTCTTTCCACTTTGAGGAACAACAGGCCTCAATTTCTTTTAAAGAATCCGTGGTTATAGAAGGAGAACAGCATCAGTTTTTGAAATGGTTGCAAATGGAAGTGGATAGAGAAGTTATTGTACCCTTGGCACTATGCTAAACACATGGCCCACCTAGGCATTGATCCAAACTATTCAATTGGTGGGGCGTCCCCTAGCATTATATAACCCCTAAGAGCGAGAAAACAAAAGAAAAAAAAAATCTTGGATGGCTGAAAAGAAAAAGGTGGTTTGTATAGAAAACTATATACAGCAGGCAGTTAGGAAGTAAGATTGTCAAATTTGTATGCCTTGGTAAATTATGGATGCAAAAGGTTCCCACCTGTTGCCTGGTATGGATGCTAAGTCCCAAATCTGTGTGCATGAACACAATATTTTTCTTTGCAATACATTGTAGTGCTGTTTTTCTGTTACAATGTACCCATCTACGAATAAATCTGGACTTTTTAAATTTTTTTTTTTTTTATCTGAGTTCATCTCTTGGACAGGCCATAGCCCCAAAAAATCATATATATGGAAAATTAATCATTTATTCTAGAGCAAAAATGATAAATATCTTGGAAAGGTAAGAAAAATAGTTTGAGTTAGAGTAGTGCGAAGGATAACTTTTGTGTCTGTGTACTGGAAACATTTTAAAATTAGATTGTGATTGCAACAAGCAGGATTGTCTGTTCTCCTCATAAACCCTTTTGATCTTGAAATGAATTGCTGTTCAATTAGGTACATGGGGCCTATTGGTATTTGATTTCAATTGAACGAGAAGTTACATGCTGGCGAGCTGCCTGTGAGATGAATAAAAAAGTTGGGTGCCAAAATGAGAATTTATACTGTATAGGAAGTATCGGAGCCGATAAAAATATCGGAGTTGATCAATATATAAATAGTTCTTGCCTCCTTGTGGACCCGGATTCGAATCCGAATACAACAGTATTTGATTTTGGAATATTCCTTGATGTTCTTCAGTCTGGTGTGGTGGAATCAGAAAATTTTCCACAGAAGCTCTTTTACTGCTTTTGGTGGGGCCTGCGTAATCTGAGGTATGTGCACTTTCCTCTGCTTTGCTTATTCATCTTTTCTAGAACTGTCTTCATATATGTTTGCACAAAGTTTAAATTGTTTTTATTTGCATTAATATCATTCTTAGAGTTCATCTTTTGCTCCTTACATGTTTGTTGGAGGTATGGCAAAAATCCTACTTATTCATCAAAAAAAAAAAAAGGCCAAAAATCCTAGTGGAGATTCAATTGAACATGTTATGTGTCTATATGCTGTTGGTTTACTGTTCTTGCATCTGTGCATACTGTGGGTAGATGTGATAGTGTGAGTACATGGTGTACATGCAGAGGTGGGATCCACCTTTCAGTGGGTTCTAAGAGTTTTCTGTTGCTGAAAGTTGACCCTATTGGTGGTCTTTTCTGTCATGTGTGAATGGATTAAAACATGGCCATCAGTCTAGAAAGCTTCTTACAGAATGGATGGTTACTGTCATCCGATCATGTCAGTTTTTCCCTGAAATAACTATCTGGTGTGGTCTGACCAGAGGATCTCTGATGCCAAAAGATTAACCATGTAAACATCCATTCTGTCAACCTCTTTTGTATGATTAGAAGGAAAATATGGAGGACATTTAGGGGAGAAAAGTTTATGCTAAATAGATGGTTAAAATCATTACATCTTGTTGATATCACTGGGTCAATCCCTCCTGCTTCTGCACCGTGAGTAAGACTGGTCCTATTTTACAGCATGGATACATTCATACGGTCTTCCCCAATGGCTTATACTTCATCTATGGTTAATCATAATGCATTTAGTGTTTCAAGGGCTATTTTATAGGTCCCTGTACTTGTACACGAATTGTCATATTGTAGAGCACTTACTTTTGGAGTTAATATGTAATATTTTCTTCTTGTTCTGTTTTACAGTTCTCTTGGTCAGAACCTGGTAACAAGTACTTATGTTTGGGAGATTGCCTTTGCAGTCTGGATTTCTATCGTTGGCTTGGTTCTGTTTTCACTGCTCATCGGCAATATGCAGGTCACTACTAAATTATTCTCTTTTTTGCACTCTTCACCTTTTATCATGATTTAAAATAGTTTATTGTGTATATATTGATGATGCCAAATTAATATACATATCCGTAATCCTATCATTATCATTAAGATATGCTGGAAAAATATAAGATATACTAAGATGCATCTAGATGCATTAAATAGAACCCATTTAATTATAAAACCATTATTACTATCTCTATTCTAAAAATTGAAGTTCATGTTTCTTGATAGTAATCATGTAAAAGACTGACTGGAGCATCTTATAGATCCATAGATCCATGCAAATAACAGATTTGCAATGTACTTATAGATCTACCATTAATCTATCCATTACCTTTAGTTTTGTCTAAAAACATAATATGTCTGATATGCTAAGCTAATTAGCAAATAAGCAATGGCACCATAACAATTCATAGCGATGTTTTTGTCTAAAAACATATTGTATGGTAAACTGATACAAGCTGATACCGTAAAACCATGATCCTAAAATATCGGATAAGGACTGACGTGCATTAATATGTGATAATGTTGGCAAACATTGTTACTTTGAAAAATTTATAATCCCACTTGCTTATTGTATTGGCCCCTTGAAATAAGGATACACATAAATCCATATGAAAGATTTGTTTTTTTGTGAAGATTTAGATGATGCATACATTATACACATCGTGCACATGCTCATCATAGATACCTTCCAGCTCTGGATCAACCATGGATACTTCTATATAAATCATCCTGGTCATTCTAAATGTATGGTTATGTGCACTCTTTCTGATAATCAAGGAATCAGGTTATACTTTTAGAACAAATCTTCTGAGTGAGGATTATTGAGATGGTCTCCTATTTTATGTACCCTGTATGTACAATTGAGAACCCTGTTATATACTAATAATACTGCCTTTTACCCTTAAGTTTCTATGTTTAATGAGCTAAATGCTGTTATTACTTGCATTTTTACAGACGTATCTGCAGTCCACTACTATAAGATTAGAAGAGATGAGAGTGAAAAGGCGAGATGCAGAGCTGTGGATGTCCCACCGTTTGCTTCCCGAGAACCTGAGGGAGCGGATCAGGCGGTATGAACAATACAAATGGCAAGAAACAAGAGGTGTCGATGAAGAGAATCTGCTCCGTCACCTTCCCAAGGACCTCAGAAGGGACATAAAACGCCATCTCTGCTTGGATCTACTCATGAGAGTGAGTACTGCTTCTATAAACTTTAATATCCTTACTTATGAATAAGTCCTGCATCATTGGTCATCTATTACATTCTCCCCATCAATGATTCTGCTCTGAATTGTGTGATTTAAAAAGCATGTGCATCAAGATGAGTGTGACTTATTTTACTCTAAGAAATCTCTGGCCTTCCTTGCAAGGTCTTAGTTGTTGATGAAGTCCTTAAGGTTTTCTTTTATTTGATGTTCTCAGTAGTCAAAAGCTAGTTATAGGGAGAACCTGCTGATGTTTTGACAAATCTTCATATCCAAAAGGGCCTAGGATATTGAATTCTTGTATCCTTCCAAAATTCAAATTGCAGTTGCATAACAATATCACCATAAGCTTTTTAAATCTGATGTAGTTCTGAATATAACCACTTGTGATCCTAGTAATTGTAAAAAACATGAGATGTCATTTACTGTTTGCATCTGTTATCCACATGCCTCAAGCCAATATCTAAAGACTGCTGATTGTCCGATTCAACTCAGTTTCTGTGAGTACCGAGTCATGTCACACAAGTGACTCGAGACTTGCATAGTAGCATTTTCAAATGTATGCTAATAACTAATAAGTAGTAGGATATACTTTCTATAGAACATATACTATTTATTTTGTTTGAGTATATATGCTTCACATAGCTTGACTGGAATTACTAAACAAAAACTCTGCTGAGAATTTTAAAATTCAAAAAAGTGACATTGACTAAGTTTTGGTACTGGGAGATTCATACCCTCTGATACCTAGTCCTTTAATCCTTCTTTTTAGGTGCCAATGTTTGAAAAAATGGATGAGCGATTGTTGGACGCTATGTGTGATCGCCTTAAGCCAGCATTGTACACAGAGGAAAGCTATATTGTTCGTGAGGGGGACCCAGTCAATGAGATGCTCTTTATCATGAGGGGCAAGCTATTGACTGTGACAACCAATGGCGGAAGGACAGGCTTCCTCAACTCTGATTTTCTCAAGGCCGGGGACTTCTGTGGAGAAGAGCTTCTCACATGGGCTCTGTATCCTCACTCATCCTCCAACCTCCCTATCTCAACCAGAACGGTGCGGGCCCTGACAGAGGTTGAAGGCTTTGCTCTAATGGCTGATGACTTGAAGTTTGTGGCTTCGCAGTTCCGACGGCTTCACAGCAAGCAGCTCCGACACACTTTCAGGTACTACTCACAGCAGTGGAAGACGTGGGCAGCCTGTTTCATACAAGCAGCTTGGCGTCGCCATTGTAAGAAGAAGCTGGAGGAATCTCTACATGAAGAGGAGGATAGGTTGCAGGATGCATTGGCCAAGGAGGGTGGAAGCACTCCAAGCCTTGGTGCCACCATTTTTGCCTCACGGTTTGCTGTCAATGCATTACGTGCTGTTAAGCGCAACGGTGCACGCAAAGCCAGGTTGCCGGAGAGATTACCACCCATTTTGCTTCAGAAGCCAGAAGAGCCTGATTTTACAGTGGATGATCATTAGTGATGTGAAATCTCCATAGTGATTTATAGTTTGGTATGTGTAAAGAGTAACAATTGGTAATACTTTGAAATAGTCATGGTTTCTATAAGTGTACGAGGTCATGTGTATAGTATGCAATATAAAGAAACCTGCTTTTGTATTTTTCCGTTATGACAAAAAAAGGGTATTTTTGGTAGTACATAATCGTGAACTGTGGGTACATATGTTGTGAATTTTGTGATTTACAGGCTCTGAAATAAAGGAATTTGGACGACTTAGTCATGGTGTAAATGTTGTCATGCATAGCTGAAGTTTTGAGTAAGGGTAGGTATTTAAAAGTATTGTAGGTGCCTTTATTCTCACAATTATTTTATTAGGTGGCTAGGTTTTCAATGCTTGTTGAATAATCCTCATCTCAGACACTTTAATGCAGTAGGGTAGCATTGTGTGGAATGAATGTCATTGAAACATAACTCCTGCTGGGGATATTTCATCACCTGTTCTTGCCTGGATTGATCTTCGTGAGGACTGAGTCCACACTCCAAAGGGGACCCGACAAACATATTATGAGGAAATCAGGAAAATATATTACTGCCCCCAGAAGTTAGTGGTGTAGGATAACTAACCCAGTCTGATTTGGTGGGTCACTTCCCCATAAACTGTAGGTGGAAAATAATTGACTGGACAATTTTAAGTGTAAGAGCATCTACTAAATTATATATGGCTAAAAAAGTTGTTATAAGCAATGGAACCCAACACGAAAAAAGATGTAGTTATAAGCAATGGAACCCATCACGAGATGGCAATTGGAAAGCAACCAATGGAAACTCTTAAAAAGCCCTGGAAGAAATGGATTATGTGTTAACTTTTTATAAAACTAACGACTCCATAATCAAGGCAGTGTTTCTGTGATATTCAAGGGTTATGAGGTCATATTTGTAGGAGCGGGAAGGTGATAATACACCTTCTCTCAACCCTAATGAAGTGGTTACAACGCCCCCGGCTTCTGTGCACACAAAATCCGTGTGAGATGTGTCAGCAGTGACCTCAGAGTGCTTGCATCTGCATTGAAAAGTGATAAGCACACGCCCCAAAAAGTGTAAATCACTTTTCGGTGCTGATGCAAGCACTCTGAAGTCCCTGCAGATGCATCTCACATGGATTTTGTGTGCACAGAAGCCAAGCCGGGTTACATACCCCTTGCATCTCTCTTTTACAGTAACTGCCAATCTGGACCGGCTTTTGTGCACTCAAAATCCGAGTGCAATTTGTGAAAACGGACCAGGGGTGGACACATCAGCGCAGAAAAGTGATAAGCGCCCCCAAAAGAGCATAAATCACTTTTCAGCGCTGATGTGTCTGCCTCTTGATCATTGTGTACAAATTGCATGGATTTTGAGTGCACAAAGCCAGGATCTGTCTATAAAATGAAGAAGAGAGAGAAATGTAGGAAATGACAGATCATGTAATATTATCATTAGGGTTCAATTGATCAATAGGGAGGCGGCCTTATTAAGGATCTTTTATTTTATTTTATTTAAATACTAGAATGAAAGAGTAAGATGGGACTACTTAAGTGATACTTGGAACTTTACCCCCCAAAAAGGTGATTCTTGCAAGAAATTAATTAAATTGCCAGAAGAACTGAACATACGGGATGAAATAAGCGATTTAAGTAAATAAGCTGGCTAGATTACCGAAAAAAAAAAAAAGCTGGCTAAATCTACTGGCTTTTATTCTTCTTGAATGCTTTTTCCTTCAGATGTAAGAAAGGAAATCAATGGGCATTTAAATGGTAGTGGTTTCAGTGGTTTGTGGTGGCCAAATGTTAAAATGTAAGCGTTGGAAAAGCCCTACAACTTGCTTGCGTGCTCCATCTTAACTTTTTAGAATTTGCAAAATAAACATGTCGTTCTGGGTTAACTAGATGATATATATATATATATATATATATATATATATATATATATGCAATCGGCCTCAAAATTTTGAAATCACCTCATCTTTTGTTATTTTCGAAATCTTTTTGTTAAAGATATTTTGATAATTTCCTTTTTGGGAAAGGATCTGCTGCACCCAAATTTGTTTGTCCCCCCATGTCACCACACCACAGGCTGACACATGATGGGTTATTGAATTTGGTGCCCCTTTTAAATAGGGAGCAAATGTTCACTTGAACACTTTTTTTTTTATGGCTTTAACCCTATAAACCCCATTTTTATTAGGCAGGATTTGGTGCAACCCCTAAAGTTAGCCTAACTGACACTAGGGGCTAACACATCAGCTCCAAAAAGGTGCTTTACACTTTTTGATGGAGCTTTTCAATTTTTGGTGCTGATGTATTGGCCCCTAGTGTCAGTCTTAAGGTAGTCCTACCAAATCGTTAGGGCATTTTTATGGGTACCTATTTTTTCATTGAAAACTGTTTTTACAGTTTTAAGGTCCAACTCACTCTGCTGGGATTAGATACAAATGAATTTCGTACAAACAGGTGCAAATGGCACTAGGGCACCTGACGCATCAGCACCAAAAAGTGATTTACACTTCTTTTTTTTTGGGGGGGGGGGAAGGGCGCCTATCACTTTTTGGCACTGATGTGTCCGCACCCTGATACTGTTCGCACGAAATTCATTTGTAACTAATCTTCTGCGCAACTCTATACATCTCACCTGTTGTGTGTAGGGACATGGAGCGACAGACAAATTGGGTGGAGCAGATCCTTTCCCTTTACTTTTAAGCCTTAAAGGATATTGTAAAATCATGTAGTATTTACCCCAAGGTTTATTTTTTGGTAAGAAACTATGCATTAAAGCAAAAAGTCCTACTATGCATTAAAGCAAAAGTCCTCATCGAGTGAAAATGGGATGGAATCCCTTTCCACCTGAGAGGTGGTTACAACCTTTTTAGCTAAATCATGGGATGCAGAGTTTAGAGATCTATTAACATGGACAATTTTGCATTCTACAAAAACAGATTTTGCGGCTTGGATATCAGCTAAAAGGGGACGTATCCTCCAAGGGCAATTGTCGATACTGCCATTAAGCGCCTGAACCGCCTGTAAGCATTCGCTTTCCAAAATAAATCTGTTAATAGAATGCTTGTGGCTTAGCTGAAGCCCTAAATTAATCTTTGACTTCCATTTCGACTGCACAAAATCGAATGACTGACACTAGGGATCATGGAGCTGACATGATTAGCATCCCACTAGATTACCACTCTGCCAAGCTTTAGTTTGGTTGGCAAGACGCAACTGGAGTCTGATAAGGGCTCGGGTCTCTGCTTCTTCAGGAAGCTTGCACGGCTCCCACTTGATTTAGCTGGAATATAATCTTTACGTAGAACCGTTCCTGTACCTGCTTTTCTTGTCATAGTTGTTGGACGAAGCTTTGTCCATCCACCATCAGGTAGAACCCATTCAGTCTCATTGGGTTTGAGAGTGAGTTAACTATCATCATGTATATCCTTTTGAAAGTTGGAAGAGTTCAGAGATTGTTCCTGTGAATTTGTTGAAGATGGGTTGGGCAGTTTGCCCTTAAAGATTACATGGTTCCTCATCTCCCATATGTGCCATACAACTGCAGCGAACTGTCGGTATTTCTCATTCCTCCATGTAAAACGCTGTGATTCCTAGGAGGAAATACAGAACTAGGTGCATTTTTTTAGCATATCGATCTGGGATAACCTGTTTCAAATGTGCTGTGAAATACAAAATGGGATGATCATTTCCATGTGGATTCCGAACACCCCTTCTGATATTTGGTGTGCATAGATGTAAATGAACAGTCATAACTCCAGGCCAACCTTGCTGTATGTGCCAGGCCAAGACTGAGGCTCAAAAGCTGTCTGGCCCAAGTATTCTTCTAAGAATATAACCCCACCAATCTTACTTCTGCTGTTCTGCACCATAAAGTCAGACTGTCAAACTGGTGGATCATGTCTTGGACTATTCAAGCCCAAAAATTACCGCCTTGGATTTGGTACAAACAACTAACGTCACCCTAAGGTAGGACTGACATTAGAGGCCAACACATCAGCATCGAAAAGTGATTTGCACTTCTTGGGGGATGCTTTTCACTTTTTGGTGCTGATGTGTTGGCCCCTGATGTCAGTCCTACCTTAGGGTGACTAATTGGCCCTACCCAATCCTCAGGGAAAAATCACTGTTAAGATGACCTTGTTATCCAACTGAATCTCATGTTTGCACATATCTCTTGATCATCCAAAGAAAGGCAATTGATGGAATGGTAACAATAATCCAACTCTCTAAGATATCAAGAAAAGGCAAAAGTGGGTTAACCTATTGATCGGATAGCATAGACAATAAGACAAGCAACCAATGGGGTACTGAAAAAGGCAACCCATTCCAATCCATGAAGGCACATACATAGAATAATGATGCAGAGACCACACAAGAGTGAAGAAACTCCCATATGAATATGTAACAAGGAAACAATACGAACAAAGAGGAATACCAGCATAACCTGAGAAATCAACCCCCATCAGGTAAAGTATCCTAGATAATGTAGTTCGATGAAGAAACTTGATACTGTACATTATACAAGGAAACTGATCTTATCGAGCCAAGCAAAGGGACCTACTAAAAGAGGTGGCTGGATAGCACAAGGGGCTTCAGTTCTGCTTTCACCTTTGTGGAATTGCTGCGCAGGATTGAATCCAAAGTGGAAACAGCAGGGATATGTTTCCCTTTGTTCAACATGATGCAGTTTTCCCTGACAAATCAAAGCATAAGTAAATGTTAAATCCAGATTGTATCAAGCTGGGTTGTAGACTGACCATAAAATGAGAATATGTATTTATTCAACTTTATTGAAAAGGCAGACCATATTTTGAGGAATATATGCGAGGTTCACACCACCAAAGATGTGAGATATAAATGCTTCATCTGGATCCCACTTTTTCACTTCTCATTTTATTTTCAGATTTGATAGATTTACCATATTTTATGGATATTTCATTGTTGAAATCATCATTTATGTAAATCTTTATAAATTTTTGAACTCATCTTTCATTTTATTAACAGGTCCATGGATTTTCTTTTAAATTCTCATGTTTGAATATAAAATTGGTATGGATCTACATTTGAATTGATAAGAATCTCTATGAATCACTTTTTATGAACTGAATTATGATTGATCTATGTGAATCTCATTGGAATCCTATAAGAATATATGAAATCCTTTGATTTTCAATACAATTGAATGCAAATAAGTGATTATCAATGAATTTCCCGAAGAATTGACCACCGATTTCACATATAAATTATGATGAATAATTTATTGAATAAATATTTAGATTTATTTTGAAATTATTGAAAATAAGATTAATTGAATTATGAAAATTTGAATTCCTACAAAATGATTGAACAAGTATGATCTAATTTGGTGAACATTAAATCATTGATAATGAATTATGAATGCAATAATGATAAGAACTCATAGAATCAACTCATAACTTGATATTTATGACTATTGATTGATTTATGACCAAAATTAAGCTAGAATGCTAAAAAAACATTAAAACCAAGATGAGTACTATGTTTTGAGTGAAATTGAACATGACTAACAAGAGAAATTACGATTATTGATTAAATCCACATTAAATTGATTGGATGATCATAGATCTTACACCATGTATTGAAAAGTATTGAATTGTTATTGAACCTTGGTTACTTTTTCTCATTTATGAAAGTTCATTTATTGGCTTATTGAAATCATTGATCCATTTCATAGAATATTATATTGAATCTTTTGAAACTTATTAAACCTTTGATAGAATTCTATATCTGATGATTTAACCTTAGGTCTCAATAAGGAACTTAACATTGGGTCTAAATAAGGAAGAGACCTAACCCTAAGTCTAAACATGATAGAATTATATTTTTAATAACTAAACCTTGGGTCTAAACAAGGAAGGAACTTAACTTCCAAACAAGGAATGAATATAACCTTGGGCCAAAACAGACAAAACTTTATTGAACTTTGAATCATTGAATCTTTGAATCTTTGAACATTGTTTTTGGGACCTCCTATTGGGTCTAAACAATGGAGATTGAACCATTTATGGTATTGAACTCTTTGAACCTCTTTGAATATCATTTTGAATATATTAATTCATTGAAACCCTTTGAACATCATTTTAGGATTTACCATTGGGTTACAACAATGGTAAGATTGTCATCTCATTTGACTCATTGAACTATTAAAATATCGAATCATTAAACTATGTCTATTGAAATATTGAATAATTGAATTATTAAATATTGAACTCATTGATAAATAAATAAAGATATGAATCAAGTGAATAACAAGTGATATGAATTTATTGAAATATTTAATTAAGTTATTGAGTTATTGAACTATAAAAATGCTAACAAGAAATTATGATTAAGTATCTCTATTGAACTACTAAACCTTTATTATTCATGGTTCATGCTTTGATTTTTTTGTTATGATAATCCATAGACCAATATGTTATTGTTCTTATTAGAATATTGAATTGCTCACATACAATCTGTACTTTATGCTTCGGATTTTTTTTTTTGTATGATTTGCATGTATGCTTATTGACTTGTCAAGCTCACCCAAAATCTGACAATCCCCATAGGTGAACAATCTTGATTATAAGGAGAGAAAGTACAAGAGAAGAGACTGGATACACATATTTTAGTCTTTTAGTTTCATTTAAAGTAATTGTAAAATTGATATAATGAACTAAATGTGTATATTATTATGAGACTTTTTTTATTTTCTATTGTGGATTTAGGTGTAAGTAACCTTGGATCTTTTTTTTTTTATTAATAAAGATGACTATGGTTCACATATGTGAATGCAAGGTAAAGGTGATATTTCTGCTACGTATATGGTAGATATTTAGTAAGGAAAATGGTCATGTATGAATATGTTTCCGCTATGTTATGTTTTATATGAAAATCTGAATATGGATTCCAACGATAAAAAAATGTTAAATGAATGACAAGAGACCATGAATATATGTAATATGGATTGGATAAGATAAGTTATGTAATCTATATCACGGCCCGAATTCGGTTCTCGGTCCAAGGTTGGTTTATGATGGCTTGGATTCGGGGCGTGACAAAATTGATAGGGGATTCCAAGCTCTTTGTGACTAACTAGAAAATGTTCTAATAGGGGCCCTACAGCTAATGGTAGAATCCATGAAGCGAGAACGGGGTCTTGAGCCTCGAACTTGAGGTATAATGGATGGCAAAGGTTCCTCTAGCCCATTGCCCAATGCCTCGATAAGGCTCGGGGGCAAGAAAGACCAACATGATATCCTGAAGGTCCAAGAGTTGAGGCCCCTTCAGAGAAACCACATGTGAAAGTCCCTCATGGTCAAATAAGCCAAAATGGATACCCACATGGTCCTCGAAACTAGAATCAGTATGGATGATTGGGAATTAGCAGATCCTAGTGAGGCTAGATGGGCCACCTTTTGTAGGAGATCTTTCTATGGGCCATTGAACAGACAACAATGGTCCTTATGATAACTCATATTAAGGACAAGGATATCAAATGCTTGAAAATTCAAATTATTAGTATAGCCACTTTAGACCAAATGGAAATGCCAACACCTATGGTCCTTATGGCCCACTGCCAAATCAAAGCTACCCTTATTATCAACTTTATTAGGGCCCAAGCCAACAATATGGCCTACCCTATACATGGCTAGAATTTAACACCTCAAGACTATGTTATTGATGTACTCAAGCATATATATGGCCTTGGATTTTGAACTGTTAGGCTAGTTTATAGGAAACCTTACATGGAAAGAATTTACAAGGATTGCAAGTTCCCTAGGGGATACAAAATCCCTAATTTTGTCACATTTTTTTGTAAAGATAGCAAGACATCCATTGAACACATTAGTTAATTCACCACTTAGTGTGGGGAATTATCAAATCATGACTTCTAAAAGTTGAGGTAGTTCCCAACTTCACTCATGGGACATGCCTTCACTTGGTATATTAATCAACCACCTAACTCGATATTCAGTTAGGTTGAAATGGAAGATAAGTTTCAAGTCCAATTTGCTCGAGCAGATTTAGGTGTCTCAATGACAGATTTGGCCAGGATAAAACAACAACCAGTGGAGATTGTTGCACAATCTATCATGAGATTTAAAAAGGCTAAGTCTCAATGTATGAGCGGCTTGTTAAAAATCAAGTTCGTGAAATTGGCACATGATAGCCTTAATTTCAAACTTAAGAAATAATTTGAAGGAATGACTTTCTTTGACCTCTTCGAGTTTTCTGAAAGGGAAACTTGATATAAGAGTATCTTGAAGGAAGAAACCATATGAAGAATGCGTCATAAAAAAACCTATTATAAAGATCTGACCCATGAGATCGACTTAATAGAGTTTGTTGGCCACAAGTCCACCTACGAAGCTCTAGTAAATAAATCCATTTAGGCTTAAGAGTATAATAGACCCATTTCTATTGTTAAGAACTATTCCTTCAACATGAACAAGGCATGCCAAATTTTTTATTTGCTCCTCGAGGCTAAGCAAATAAAGCTAGTTAGTAAGCATAAAATCCCTTCCCTCGAAGAGATCAGAGGATGAAACTATTGTAAGCTAGGTGTCTGGACTACATATCCATGCACACCAATGTGTTGAATCTAAATGCACAACTTGTTGCAACAGTCCTTGGTGCTTTAGTAAATCCCTTTCTTAGACTGCTCATGTCAATTTGCGATGAGCTAGTTCTTAGGGTGTTGATAGACAAACCCCACCAGAAAAATCTGATAACCTCGTTGGAGCCAACTTTGAGTACCTCTTCCCCTCCTTGATTTTCCATGACAACTAGTCCAGTCTTGCTTTTTGGTAAGCTTTCTACCTACCGTAAATTTGTCCTACAGTCGTTTGCTCCCTCTTCATATTGTGGTCACCCCCAGCCACTTGTGAGGGACTACACCTGAACCCTAGAACATCGTCTCTTAGCTGTCTGCCTTGCCTCTTATAAGAGTAGTTTGGAAAATATTAAAGTATAAGTTGTACTCTACACTATTTTGGTTGCAATGTGTCAAACCATTGAACACAATGACTCAAGGAAAACAGTCCATCCATTATTCTTCCTTTCCACCACTCGATTAACCACTAAACTATGGCCTTCAAAGCCTACATAGTATGCCTACTTGGCCTATACTCATGCAAGGTCATAGTCAAGCAACAACTCCTCTTGATGAACCACACTCAGCAACTATAGTGGGTTCACTTGAACAAACTCTTCCTCTTCTTCTTCTTGCACAACTAGCATTGTCAACCGCTCCTTCTTTGGACATTTCTGCACATGATGTGGGCTGCCACATAAGAAACATCGTAGATTTTGTATGCCTTTACCTGGGTGTTCCTTGGCCTTCGGTTTTAATTTTGCATTAGCACCACGATACCCCTTGTGCATGTCCTTGGAGACTCCTTTGCCTTTGTTCCTTGACTTTGGCCCATTGACCTCACTGTTTCATCTCTACTAGTAGTCTAGCAAGCCATCAACAATGGCCAAGACTGAAAGGAGGTCCTTCACATCTTGGTGGCTTAACTCAACTTGTGCACGAGGTTGCAGTCCTCCCGGAAAATTGAAGAGCTTGTCCTCCTTTGACATATTCCTTATATTTAGTGGCTAAGTAGATAATTTTTTGACATAGTCCCTCACTATGTCGGTGTGCTTGAGTCCTCACAATGACTTACATGCTGCCCATGTCGTGTTGCATGGTAGAAAATGTTCCTTTAGTTTTGTTTTTAACGCCTTCCATGTGTGTATCTTTGGCCCCAACAACATCATCTTTACAATGGGTTCTCCACCAAAACTTTGCATCTCCCACAAGACACATGCTGGACAACATCACCTTCTTCTCTTCTTATGTATGAGCAGTCTAGAAATGCTACTCCATATCCCATAGGAGGTTCTCAAGGTCTTTACCACTTCTTACACCAACAAACGGTTTGTGCTATGGCACCACTTCAGCCCCTATAGGAGCATCTTAAAGTGCCTTCTTTAACATGGTCATGTCCTCTTCTAAGGTCTATAGATTAGCTTTAGGAACATCTACCAATGAGCCCACATTTATGCTAAGTACAACTAGTCTCGCATTGTGCACTGCACAATGCTTAGGCAGCATCCTTCCAAGCGTCTCCATGTGCTACACCATCTTTACAACTTGTAGATTGTTGTTGAACAGACCCATCACAAGGTCTTCTTGCTTGCTAACATGCTCCTTTAAGGCTTCAACAACCTATCCCCCAACTGACACTAAGTTCTAGACTTAGTCTTCAACCTCACACATGTTACCCTCCAGTTTGCTTAATTTCTTCCACATGTGGTGGTTAAAAAGAAGACTTGTTATGCCCCCTAAGTCCTTGTTTGTCAAACAAGGGGCAACAAGCGAAATTGTGGCCATTTTTTTCATTCTAGTCATCATGTCCAAATTGACCAAACTATGTATTCTTAAGGCTTATATCACCTGATTCCATATGTGGTGGAAGAAAGGTAGGCCTACTATGCCCTAGTGGGCCATAAATAAAGTTTTGGTCATTTCGGTCACTATTGTTGCCATTGTTAATTAGGCCAAGACAACCATAATGACCTATTTCCACTTGCAGTGATCGAAAAGGAGATCTATTGTGCCCTAGGACTGTTCAAGCGATAATTGCCCCTGGGCCTTTGCTCGATAAATAATTGTTTATAAACAAAATTTAGGTCATCATTTACATTATGGCCTAAATGACCATTTTTACCAAAGTTTTCATTCTCATTGCCTGTATGGCTTGGTTCCACCCATGGTGGTGGAAAAGGAAACCTATTGTCATTTTGTGCAGTGAACAATAGGTTATGAGTAGAATTCTGATAATTTCGGTTATGATTTTCCTTATGGCCATTATAGCTAGTTTGACTGAAATTCGTAATCCCAAGGCTTGTATGGCCTAGTCCCACCCATGGTGGTAGAAAAGGAATTTTATCATGCCCCCAATCCCCTGTTCAATGAAAGGTGGGTCATAATTAAAATTTCGGTTATTATTTATATTTTGGCCAGAATAGCCATTTTGAATGAAATTAGTGTTCCCAAGGCCTGGATAGCTTGGGTCCACTTGTGGTGTTGAAATAGGAGATCTGCCATGTCCCACGAGTCCCTATTGGTTATAACTAAAATTTCGGTCATTATTTTGTATTTTGGCCAGAATGGCCATTTTGACCGAACTCTATGTTCCCAAGGCTGGGATAACCTGGGCTTTATAGTCGTTATGAAATGATTATATCATTGCGTCTTGGTGGTATCGGTCCCACCAGGCATGCCAAAATTAGGTGTTGGCTTAAAATTGGTTTACGGGCATGTTAGTACCATGTGGACACAAGATTCAATATTTCCTATGACCCTAGGCGCTAGAGTAGAGAACAAGCATACCAAAAAGTGTTCTCTAGTTGTCTATCCAACCACTAAATTTTTATAATTCAGGTGATTTAGGAAGGGGAGGGTACTTCCTTCCAAATGAACTTTTTTTGCCTTCTTAATACAAGGACTTTACCACATTATCCACTGAAACAACAATAATACAAAATTAAATGAATCCAAGTAAGTGATCATTGATCATAAAAGTAACCACTTACAAATATCAAGCTGAAATTTGTATGCCAAGCTACAAAAGACTTGATGACATGTTACAGACCAAAATATCTAGCAATTGGTCAAGACTTATATGCCAAGTTCTTGGGAACTTGCTGATAGCAAATTATAAACCGAAAATGAAGTGTGGATGGTTGAAACTCTCATACCAAACTCCTAGGAGTTGGTTGATGATGAATTACAAACCGGGGTTTCTAAAATCAAGCTGAAATTTTAGATACTAAGTTCCTAAGAACCAATTGATGACAAATTATAGATTGGAGAAAAGAATTTTGTGAATTTGATCAGAATTTGTATGCCAATCTCTTGGGAACTTATTAATGACAAATTACAGGCTACATATTCGATTCTAAACTGAAATTATAGAAATAAAACAAGCTAAAACTAAGATAATCCTAAATTATAAATTGATAGAGACATTGTTGTTGTTGATGTGTTGGAGATGGATCCATTTCTCTTGACCATTTTCCTCTTTTTATAGAGTTTTCTAGATAGTTAATACCATGTTTTCCATGATTGCACATTCATAGAGATGACCCTCTTTTTTCTCCACTAGAAATGAATCTAGAAACCACGTTTGTCGTTGATATACTTCACGCAGTCCCACTCTTCCTTCTTTCCTTTGGATTATGGCTCTTATCTGCATTGTGGCTTTCTTTCAGCTCTCGCATGTCTTCCCCCCCAATTTTCTGTTGTAATTGTTGCCTCAGATTTCCTTAATTTATGTCATTTTCGTCATGTTTCTCCCTCATTTTGCTGAGATTTATGAAATGGTAGTTCATTAGCAATGTGATTTCTTCTTTTCTAAGTTTTCTCTCTTTTTGTGCCATCTGAATATGTTTTGGAGACTTCTAATCTTTGATATCTACCTCTGCTACATATCTCAATCTGATGGTCTCCATCTTCCCTCAACTTCTCTCTCTCTTTTTCGGCCATGTGGCTTAAAGAGTCCAAAGTCTTCAAAAATTCTACCCTGATCCCACCTATCACGTGTTACACTTTTTGGAACATCAAATCTTCAAAGAATCAAAAGAACCTTTGAGGGTCACTACCATTGTTGAATCCAGTCGTCTACTTCCCACTCATCTTGATAACCATCAAGATGAGGCTGGAGAAATTTGATAGTCATCAAATACATCTGCTCAATCCACTCCTCTATGGGTGGCAATCCCACTTGTGCGGGAAGCCAATTCTTGGACTCAAACTGCCACAACCAAGTATTAAAAGATCAAAATCTTTAATTTGATAAATAATGTGAAGAAACAAATTATTTGAAGCTTCTCTCCATTGTGTTAGTGTTGGTGTGTGCCTTTTTTAATGAACATAAAATTTCTTATTTAAGTTTTCTCGAACAATCTAACCACCATTTTCTTTAATATATTTACATAATTTAAGATGGTACCAATCCAAAATGACATTGACAATATAGAGTGACCAATACTGATATTTTAATTGATTTACATAACATAATTTGGATGGGAGATCACAGAAAATGGGGTTGAAAACCTCACCCCTTTTAAATGTATGGGTATAGTGCTTGGGCCTCCCCATCTCCTCCATTTGTCGGTAGAATTCTTTAACATGGACCATCATGTCATCTTCTGATGGAAGTAACACCTTGCCAGATAAAATGTGTTCTACCCACTTGGACTGTAGCTTGATTATCAAAAAGGGGAGAACCTAATTACAAGGAATGAGAAAACATTTTTGCTCTTTATTGTTCTTTTTTTTGGTGGAAAATTCATTAAGAAGGTAAAGCACCAGATGACTTACCCCTAAGAAACCATCTTAGACAGTCAACTACAATAGTTTTTGGATCTATAAGACCCTTCCTGGCCATGTCATGAGCATGGCTATTGAAGCACTTGTTTACATGTCTAATAGAGATAGAGGCAAAATTTGTTATTAGAGTTTTATAGTTCAAGAAACTAATACGAAGGAACCAGGTGTAAGACCCTAAAATTCATAACCTTATTTAGGCATGAAACTGGATTGTTACTAAACCAAATCCATACGAAATTGACTATAAAATTAAGCCTTTTACGTGAACCTGTGATTTTCATAGAATACTTAGCCTTAACCTTAAAACAACATAAGCAGTGGAATCATAAACTATCACATCTTACCACAATCTTAAAGATGCAGCGGAAATAAAACAAAACATATAAATAAACCACCATGTCACTAATCTCCCATCATTAAATCACAGATATAAAACTACAAGTCTCAAGTCAAATTTTAATCTTAATACAAACCATAATAGAGTCTAATATAAGGTACGAGTCTAAATTGGACTAAAACAACTAAAAAGGAAAAGCATCAGCTGCATGCCTCCTCTTCGGCCTCAAGGTACTCCAAAAAGGTGCACATACACTAAACCTCTCTTGTAATAAAAATAGTATGAATGAGTGAGATCTATGGCTCGTAAGTAGGTACACAAAACCTACTACAGAAATCGGATGGGTTAAACACAAATCTTTTAATATGAAAATACTGATTACATCTCCATATAAAATACATATCAATCTTTAGTGTGTATGCATGTGTTAGTGTACATGTCATCTATTAAACATCACAAAGATCTATACATTCATCATCATGATTCATCATGCAAAAACTAAGCATGACAATACATATGATTACATGATATTATTCTAATGCCTACACATGGCGATATGCATGATCCTATTTACACATGACATTCTTCTAACATCTACATATATCAATATACATGATTCTACCTACTCATGACATTCTTCCCACATCTATCTTTGGCAATATACATAGCAATATGTGTTTATAGTCACATGATAAACATTTTGTAGTCCATTCATAGTAAAGATATTTATTTACACCTCAATGAGTATTTCTATTCATTTCTCATGTATAGACTACACTTTCATAATATAAATATGCATATTTAAATCATTTTAAACTAGGCATGTATCATTCTTAAGCAATAAGCAAACATAACAACACATTTGCATAACGAGACATGAACTTCTACTTTTATATTCAACAAGTCTACAATTACCTTAGTATTTATCATTCACAATCTTACTTATTACTCATCATAAATTACTTATCATTCATCATGTCTTCACTTATCACTTATTACTTCTATTGTCCTTATCTTAATATTTATTTATCATTTTTCAATGGTCATTTAATACCTATCATTAATCTTTATAGCATTGACTCACATCTCAATGAGACAACCATCATACATTTTTATTTTTTTTACATAGTTTAGGAACTTATGCTCTTTTAAAGATTATGAGCTTCCACTTGTTTATTAACATCTTTTTTTACTTATTTATATTATGAACTTATATTTTCATTAACAACTCATGCGCTTCATTTTTCTTTCATTAAACTTTATTTCTCACATAACTTATAAACTTGTCTTTCTTGTAAAACTTAGATATTTCTATTTTTTTTACCTTAATACTATTCTCCTTTTACATGATTTATAACTTTACTTTGCTTTCGAAACTTATATAATGCTATTTTATCCTTAACATTCTTTTTTTTATAAACTTTTCTATTATTCTTATAATGGTTTTACTTACGTTTGTGTATCTTATAAACATTTCCTTCTTTCTTAACATAGTTTCATTATCACTAATGGGGCCTTTAAGGTCACTTACACTTACGCATGGTTACTTGGTATCACTTTCTTACACTTGCTTTGCACTATCTTATACTTTCTTATACTTTTTCTTCATTTACTTTACACTTTACTTTCACTTACGTTTGACATATCATATTATCCCTAGTTACAAGGGATATCGTCATACTATTGTTTATACCCCAATGGAAGAGTCATCATACCATTGCATTCTTACCTCAATGAAAGGGATGTTACACCATTGTATTATTACCCTAAATGGGAGGACCATCATACCATTGCATTTTTACCCCAATGGGAGGGCCATCATACCATTGTATTATTACCCTAAATGGGAGGGACATCATACCATTACATTCTTACCCCAATGGGATGGTCATCACACCATTGGATTCTTACCCTAAATGGGAGGACCATCATACCATTACATTCTTACCCCAACGGGAGGGCCATCATACCATTGTATTATTACCCCAAATGGGAGGGTCATCATACCATTGTATTATTATCTGAAATGAGAGATTCATCATACCATTGCATTCTTATCCCAATGAGAGGGTGTCATCATCATTAAAACACTTTTTTTACTTATCTTATTTCACTCTTTACTTATTCCCAATAATGAGACATTTACATCTTAATATTTTTACTTATCTTCTTTTATGTTTCCTTGATTCTTTATCTATTTCACTTTTCATTGGTTGTGACCAATTTACTTTAATATCATCATATGAGCATTCTTTAATCATGATATAAGAAAGTATACTATTCACATGATATATTTATTAACTTAGTAATAAAGATGAAATCTATAATCATAATCAATCATTAATATCATAAGAAACATCCAAGAAACATGTAAATAGTGAGATAAACATTAAGACATTTTATCAAACATATAGGGTGCAAGAATTAATGGACTAGTATAGAAAGTCAATAAGGCATCACAAATTACCATAATTCAACATATATTTGATGAAATTTATCATGTGAGACATTAGGCTCATGCTAAGAATCCAAAGACATCTAAGAAATATGAGAGTAATATGAAAAATCTGTAAGAGGCATTTTATCAAACATGTAGAGTGTATGAATT
>JAOXJP010235708.1:0-23986 GCA_025762735.1 Platanus orientalis | reverse complement strand
TGTCTGCACTGAAAAGTGAAACCCCCCCCCCCCCCTCCAAAAGTGTAAATCACTTTTAGATGCTGATGTGTTCACCCCTGATTCAGGGAAAACCTTAGGTCATTTTTTAAGGGGGTGCACCAAATTCGTGCTGCCGTCACAGTCTTTTGGCACAGCTGGGATTTGGTGCGACCCCTAAAGTCAGCCCAAGGTCCAACTGACATCATTGATCGACATATCAGCATCGAAAAAGTGTAGATCACTTTTTGGGGATGCTTTTCACCTTTCAATGTTGATGTGTCAATCTGTGATGTTGCACTGGCCTAAGGGGGTCGTACCAAATCCTTGGGGCTTTTGGTAGGTATGACAAAGGGTTTTTCACACCCCTCGGGGCTAATATATCCGGTCCTAGCCTAGCCCTAAACATTTTTTACAACCTTACCCATCCTAATCCTTATATTTTTTTTTTTTCAATTTTGAGCTGGTCTGATCAATCAAAGAGAGATATTTAGCTTTATTTTTTTCGTTTAGAGATACTTGAAAAGGTAAATTTTGAGACTTTACCCACACACAAACAAAAGCTAAAATTTGAGGACTTTCCTTTCTTAATTCATTATTATTATCTTTTGTTTTCCCCCAAAAGGATCATTTCCTAACCACAAGTAATCTTGTGGGCTTCAAGAGATGTGCACATGCCAAAAAAAAGTAAAAATCATTATTATTATTATTATTATTATTTTAAATGTGTATGTTTCCTAAAGTCACAATATTATTTGTTGATAGGAGACAATCTCAATTGCAATTTTTTTTTTGTTAACACTACATTTTATCCATAGTTTACTAAAAAAACATCTTATCCGTTGTGAATCTTGATTTTTGCACGACTAGTGGGCCTCTTAGAAAAAGTTCACTCATCATGTGTCTAACCCAAAATGATTTGGAGTCACCACAAGCCCTTTTAGAGGTGTGGTTGGACATTTATTTTAGAAACCAAATATTATTTATTTTATTTAAAATTTGTTTTGAAAATTTCAGACTCTTAATAAATTGGTCAACTCAAAGTTCTAGGTAAGTAGTTCGGTTATGGACTAGAGAAGGTATTAAGTACTCTGGTCCACCCACATGCATGGTTACCTACTTAAACCGGTTTAAATCTAAGGTCTAATTTCTATGTATGGTATGTGTCAAGGTGTATCTAATTTTGAAAATTGTGTCATGCATGTATGAGTGGATTACCCTACAAACTAGTGTACATGTGTGACTTGTGCATACAAAATAAATTTATTAAGCAATTAAATTATCCATCTACTTAACATGTATTAAAAATAATAAAATAAATAAAATCAAATTTCCCTCCTTACCAATTAAAACAATAGAAGAGTTAGTATACAACACATACAAGTCACAATTACACACTCAAAAAAAAAAAAAAAACCAAATAAACAAAGGAACAAAATTAAAGAAAAGAGTGAAGGAAGAATAAAGAAAGAAAAGGAAGGGAGCATACTTGATTGGTTTAGATTGTTTCAACTTGATCTGATGTAGTCTTAGGGTCTTTGATTTGGACCAAGATTGGTTGATTGGGCTTAGTTTAGTTTTAGCCGAATTCCGACCAAACTAAAATTTGGGCAACACATTTGTTTGGCTAGGACCCACAAAAAATGGGCGTAAACCTGGTTTGGCTAAGGCCAACACTGGCTCAATATGAGTTGGATTAACTCACGCTTAGCCTAAAGTAAAACCTTTTTAATAACTGTCTTTATACAAGTACCAATGAATGATCTTAATAACACGGGGTTTGGAACCATTTTTTTATTTTTTTTTTGGCAAAGAGAAAAGCTCAATTTCATTCATCAAATAGCAACCTCACTACAAATATCTATATCTAATATGGAAAAAATTCTTTGAAGGAGAGGGGTTCCATTCCATTTGGTGGATAGATGCTCCATGGATGCGATAGCCACCATAGAGTGGGCAGCTTTGTTGCATTCTCTTAGAACATATGAAATGGAAACTTGGGGTCTTTGGCTTTTTAGATGGCGACAATCATTAATGACATGCTGAATTCTCTATGGGATGTGGGCATTTTTATCATTGATCAGTTTGACTAAATTGTTGAAGTCCCCTTCGATGAAGATAGGCACAAGTGGTAGATCCTCCACTAACCTCAAACCTAGGAGAAATGTCTTTGCTTTTGCTTCTTCTAGACTGCGTGGATCTAGATCAATTGTTTCTCCTTGAATGAACGAACCTGATAAATCTTGAACAATAGCTATTGCTGCATTAAGAGAACTGGCTGCTCCATCTACATTGATTTTTAGGGCACCAAGTGGAGGGGCCATCCAGTGTTGATCCTTATGAGAGGTCAAGTCTGAGTTATTGTGTGCTAGGGAGGAATTCAGTTCTGGATTATAATCCTTGTCCATTTGAGAAGCTTTCACAAGTATCTCTTTAGCTATGATTGGTTGATTCTCAAAGGTCAATTTATTTCTTGCCTTCCATATGCACCACATGACTAATGCTCCATAGAAGAAAATCATACTATCTTGAGGTGTAGAAAGCCATGTGTCAACCCATTTTTTGTAAGATTCATTGCAGTTTCTGAGCCTAAGGCCTAGAGGAAACCCAAACTAGACTGCCTTGGCTAAATCACATTCAAAAAATAGGTGGTCTTTTGTCTCACTCTTTTTTCCACAAATGGAACATAAAGAATCGACGTTGGAAATAAATTTTCCCAGTTTTTCTTTGAGAGGTAAGGCACCAGTGAGACATCGCCAAATAAATATTTGGACTCTTGGTGGTGTATTGTCTTCCTTCCAGATTTTTAGCCAAAACTTTATGTGTTTTGTTTCATGGATTCCCGAAGTGGAGCCCAAAGAATCTGGTAGAAGTTTATATATAGATCTGGCTGAAAATTTACCTGAGGGAATCATTGTCCAAATCAGTTCATTCTCTTTGTTGTGGTCTTCAGTGGAGAGATGAATATAAAGGATTACAGAGGCCGTAACTCTATTAAAAAGAGAATTGATATATGCTTCATTCCAGGAATGAGAGTCTTGGTTGAAAAGCTCCCTAACATTTTGCAGTGAAGTGTGACCTAGGGATGCAATCTCACATAATAAACGCTAATTGAGAATCCAATGGTCCTTCCATAAATG
This sequence comes from Platanus orientalis, assembly GCA_025762735.1. Classification (NCBI taxonomy): domain Eukaryota; kingdom Viridiplantae; phylum Streptophyta; class Magnoliopsida; order Proteales; family Platanaceae; genus Platanus; species Platanus orientalis. The sequence goes on along the minus strand of JAOXJP010235708.1, from coordinate 20,849 downwards.
AGTGTTGAAACTAGAATTGATTAACCAACAAGAACCCTTTATCAGAATTTCTCTGCATTTGAGGGTGTCTGTCCAGATTCTAGAGGCTGATCTATGATAGTTACCAATCCAAAATTTTTCATTCCTTAACTATTTGGCTTTGAGAATATTGGCCCATACTACCTCGAGGTATTTGAGAAATCTCCAACCAACTTTGGAAACCAAAGATTTGTTTATGAACTCCATGTTTCTGACCCCCAGCCCACTTTTAGATTTCTCCATTTGGAAGTACCTCCAGGCTTTTAGATAGAAGTGATTCTCTCCTCCCTTGAACCCCCACCAAAAGTCCTGTTGAGTAGAATTTAGTTTTTTGCAAACTTCTTTGGGCAGAATATTGGTAGCCATTGAGTATACTGGAATACTTGCCAACACCAATTTGATCATGATTAATCTCCCTACATGAGATAATAAATGTGATTTCTAGCCCGAAATTTTGCCTCGACCTTCTCTAAAAATGATTGACCTTTATAACTTAACCCACATGGAGTCTTTACACAAATTTGACCTTTAAGCCTTAAAACCAGGTTTCAACCCCAAATTTAAAACCATATTATCTTTTCTTGAATAAAGAAAACAAATTGAACATCTTTATAAATCCAATGAACACCCAATTTTTTCCATAAAATGGACAATGACTCCTGTTGTAGTGTCTTGTAAATTTGAACACATCTTGCAATGACTCCTGTTGTAGATTGACTATTTCTGATTTCACAATAATCGTGCAATCTACCTTAAACCCACAACACAATAAGATCCAATTTTCTTAAACTACTTCAATCATGGTGAATCCAACCCCATTCCACAACCAAAACTCTTCCAAGGATTTCTAAGACTTGTTAAAATGGTAGTGATGGAGACTTTGAGAAACAAATCCGCTTTTTGTACAGATGCAAAACAAAAAGTCGTTAAGATAGCACCGATGAGAACATCATGAATAAAATTACTCGTTCATCGAAAGCTAAACACTAAAGTAATGACATGAGTGTGGATTATTTAAGATACTTTGTGATGTGTCATCAAAAAACCAACTCCTAAAATAAAAAGGCAAATATGACAATACAGGGTTATCAAATGATCCACCTTCTTAGTAACTGACAGCCACAACTACTATGCCCATAGGATCTTATAGCCTCACAAACTTGGAAAGGAAAGTTGGGAGAGATTGAACCTAAAACTGTCCACAGCCCAATGATCTAAAGACGGTAAAAATGTAGAGAAGGGTGAGGTCTAGAAAAGGGAGATGCTATCGTGTTAGTTGCTACTCATGCCATATATGTGGAAGAACTGTGGGAGGAGAAGAAGATGACCTTTGGGTATGGTTGATGCAGACACACATAATTGCAGAATCATCAACATAAAAACACACATGCTACATGTAATGAAACAAAAAAAATGTAAATAGAATTTATGCAAAATAGGATGAACATTATATTTAGATATATGATTGCAAAACCATCAACATGTAAATAAAAAGTAATAATGAAAAAAATAAATAGTAACATACTGATGTGAGTATACAAGTGATGAATGAAGGTTACCTCTAAAATAAATCAATTAAATAAAAGAGAGTAGTGTACCTCTTATGTTGCACGGTTGATGATGAGTTTCTCATTGGGGCAGCACTTGCACTTCAAAATTATTGTCCATGTGGAGTCTTGTGGTGTGAATAGATATGGTGGCTTGTTATGGTTCATGAGAGTCCTCGATTGATCTTCCCAAGAGGCTAGTAGCTATGAATGAGAGAGAGAGAGAGAGAGAGAGAGAGAGAGAGAGAAAGCAAAAGGAAGTATCATGAACGAGATTGAGTCCAACCCTTAAAGAGTGGTTGTGTCTTTAGAAGGTTTTCTTTTCCACAAGAATGAGCGAGCTAGGAGATTGGCAAATCAGTGAAGAGATAGAGAGAGAGACAGACAGATAAAGAGAGGTAGGTGTACGAGAGCTTAGAGAGGGGAGAAAAAGTAGAGGAGTTGTTGGGGGTTCTAACCATGAGAGAGAGTGGTATTCTTAGAGTTTTTAGGCCTGGTCCTAGAAAGAGAAAGTGGTTCATTTCTATAGAGTTTGATAGGGAAAGCATTAAAGATGATGGAGGATTGTGTCCGCTCCCCTAAGGGGGTTGGATTGAGTGTCAACCAAATGTAGAATGGTGAAGTGGCTAACAAGATTTTTTAAGTGATTTTTTTATTCCCTTCGTTAATTGGGTTTATTGGCTTTGGCTGAATAAGAAAGGGGACAAACTTAGTAAGATTGGGAGCATGGATTTGGGAGAGAATTATATGGTTAAAGGGGAAAGGAATCTAGAAAAAGAATATATACTTTTAGAATGCTTCTAGATTGTGTTCACACTTTAAAATGGGAGGATATAAATGGTGTTGACATTTGTCATGGGGATTTTGATTTGATGCATCACGAGGTATCATAATATGGTGTACATATACCGAATCTTGTTGCCAAAATATGACAATTTTGAGCAAAACTCTACCCTGACTAGATTGATTGCACTAATCATTATAGTGGGGTCTAATTTTTTATCTAAGGTTCTAAAGTACTTGGTTGGACCATCACAAATTGATACGTTGTGATAAAAGGCTTAGGAATGGACTCTAAAAGTCGTTTCCAATATCTCAAGGTTTTGAGGCATGCCGGATCCATCTACGATATTCAATTAACCATCTGATGTGAATCTTGATTAGAATTTGAAAGATTTCAAACCAAATGTTAAGATTCACTAAAACTTGACTTGTCACATTTAAACAATCAGATCTTCTATCCTAAGGTTTTGAGACATTTTGAGCACATCTGTGATGTCTGATTGATCGTCTGATTTATCTTTTGATCAAATTTTAAAAGATTCTAAATTGAAGGTTAAGATTTTTCAAAACATAATACAATATAATTTGATGATCAAACACTCTATTTAATAATTTTCGACCGCTCCGGATTCATCCATGATACATGATTGGTCATTCAATGCTTGTACAATGAAATTCAACAATCCAACATTGATGAGGGGTAAAGTTATAATTTACAAATTAAATGTGACTGAAATTGGGACAACCATTCATAAAACTATGAGATTAGAAGGAATGATATGAAGATGAAGAAACTAAGTCCAACACAGATCTTAGGAGAAAATTGGGGGCTTAGAGTGTCAAATTATAAAAGAATGGGGATGGACTAAAAAAGGAGGTTATCTAACCACTTTGGTTTCCTAGGATGCCTAAGGTCAACTCTAGAAAGTTGGTGTTCCTAGTGAAAGAAACCTTTGGACCCTGAGCCAAAATTAGGTGATGGCATCCGTGTAATTGTGATGTACTTTGTTAAAATAGTATATATTCTAACAAGGCCATTCAAATTTGTTATAATTCAGAATACCTAGGAGATATAATTTCCGTCAAAGTCTTAAAATGGACCTAATCTGATTTTTATTGGGTGGCCAAAATCTATTATAACCTCTATGATTAATGGAGAAATACCTTAGATCTAGGGATACAATCAGGTAGGATGATGACCTCTATAACTTTTCTGGATCCTCTACAGTAACTAAAAACTCATTAATGTACAATTGTTCTGCTAAACAACACATATACAAAAATTTAAAACTACAATTAAATATGGGTGGAAGTTTTAATTTTTTGTATACATTTCACCACTTAAACTCTCATTGCTAGTTTAACTGGATCCTGACTTGTTATGTGTAAAGGAAAATATTTATAGCCTATTTGATAGCCACCTATAATGTAATCATATCATTTGAGTTTCGTAAGGCTTTTGTAGCCATAATGGGATGGTTTGTAATGAACTCATCCAGATTTGCACCGATTTGTGCTTGACATCATTAGTCATTTCATTTTATAGGAAAACCTAAGATGACTTCATTTCAAATTATAGTTAACAAATATGAAGGGACACATTGCCCTTTGTGTCTGTGGCTCTCTGTGGCGCACCCTATTGTGGTGCCGAGGATACAGATCCACAAAGGAAGAACTTAGGTGACTTTTTTCCGCAACACCCCATTTTCCATTCAACAAGATCTAACCACATTGATGAGACTGTAGGAATTGAACCATCCTTCCAAATACCTGGGTCTTCTGTCGATCATTGGGAAGAACAAGGTCAATATATTCTTGTACATAGAGACCTAGGCCAAGAATAAAATCCAAAATTGAAAAGCTCAATTCCTCTCCCCAACAGGTAAATAAATTATTTCAAAGTTTATCATTGAATCCCTACCAAATTATGTTATGTCTTGTTTTCTAATACCCAAAAAAATTGTAGCTCATTGATAAATACCAAAGAAACATTTGGTGGGGGTAAAAGCAGTAGGAAAGAAAAATTAGCTAGGTGAATTAGAATGCTCTTAGAAGTCCAAAGTGTCAAGGGTGTATGTGATTTAGAGATCTCCATCTAACCAATCTAGCCTTATTGGCTAAACAGGCGTGGAGACTAATAACAACACCAAATTCCCTATGGACGCGCCTAATGAAATCAATCTATTTCCCATCAAAGCACTTCTTAAGAATACCAAAAGGTAAGAATGGATCTTAGAGGTGAAAAAGTCTGATGCAATGAAGAAACATTCTCCTTAATGGATGCTTATGGACGATGAGGGATGGCAAAGACATTGAACTTTGGTCTGACCCTTAGATCCAAAGTCTCCCAAATGGAAAAATAGACTCTTCCCTCCCTCAAAATTATCTGGTCAAATTTGTCAATAAACTAATTAATCAGACAACAAATACATGGGACCTAGCCCCAATTAAGAACCTTATCACTCTTAACTAAAAAAGAGGCGATCTTGTACACACCTGTCAACCACCTTTACCTTCAAATCAAATTACTAGAGGTATGAGCCCAAAGGAAACATTTCAGTTAAATCGGCCTATGCATTATTAGCCATCATGTACCACATTAGTTTGCCTACTCCCTGAGTTGACTCCTTGACTCTCCTGAGTTGACTCCACTCCTAAGCCTCATGAGTCATGTTATTGACTCTGAACTGTACTTAACTCACTGAGTTGAGTCGTTAACTTGGTAGACTCATTTGACAAACCAATACATGTGACTCAGTCAAGTCTTGTTAACCTTAAAATGACCCAAAGCCAAGCTAAAACACAATAAAAAACTATATTTTTATTTGGAGGGGTGGGGGAGGGGAGGGCTTGAAATTTCTTTTATAAAGTCTCAAACAAATGAGCTCAAGATTCAAAACCTTAAATTAAAGAAAGAATAAAGAACATGGAAGAATTAAGGCTAAAGTGGTAATAAGATTAGACTTTAAACTTGAACTTCTAACTATATAAACTTGGACCTTGGATATTGGATGGTACTTTTTTATACTTATGTTGAAAATATGTACTTTGGTTTTTCAATATTAATACTAATAGTAGTTGTTTTTAAAATTATTTTGGACTTTTAGAGTTTGCAATTAATTGTGTCACAGTCTACATGAAAGGCCGAGATTTGGGTCTATGGCCCAACACACATGTACATTAAGTAAATAGAATTAGATGTTTATACATTGTAGTTGTCATATATTAGTTGTAGTGGTCCATCAAAGTCTACTATGGAGTAGTTATATGGAGAATTTTAGAAATATGAATGTTTTAGATATTTTTAGGGAGGATTCTAAAAAAAAAAAAAATCAACAAGAGGAAGTGATGGAACATTCTAGAAGACTCCATACCGTTGGATGCATGACAAATGGAGATATCCTATAAACTAGTCATATGGGGAATGTTTTGGGGAATTCTAGAAATATAAAGGTTTTAGATATTTTTAGGGAATCTTCTGGGGAATTTTAAAAGTATAAAGGTTTTAGATATATTTTTAGGGAATATTCTATAAAAAAAATCCACAAGAGGAAGTGGTGAAACATTCTAAAAGACTTCATACTGTTTGATGCATGATAAATGGCGAGATCCTAACGGGATATAGGAATATAATTTGCTTATATAAAAGGGAAGACCCCTCATTTGTGCAATAACAAGAAAAGTCTCAACTTATCATTTTCTTGAGTATAAAGTGATCCGATATTCTTAGTGTTATACTTGTACTCTCTACTAACATAACGACTAACTGCGAGTGTTGGGCTGGATTGACTCATTTATAAGCGGGAGTAGCATAAATGCCAAACAATCTTAGGCATTGGGAGAAGCAAAGTCTCTAATATACTTCTACCTTGCTATGGTATTATCCTATTAATAACTATATAATTTATTTTTGATTTTCAAGTTATGTTATTGCAGAATATTTTTATTTGTCTAGAAAATGGACAATACTTGAGCCAAAATACTATATGTATTTTTTAAATATTTATTGTATTTATTATATTTTTAAAAAAATTAAAATAAAAAGTCTTCTGACTCCCCGAGTTGACTTTAGTTACTCCCGAGTCGAGTTGATTCTTGAACTATTCAAGCCAAGTAAAAAATCGAAGTCGGTGAACCTTGTGTACCACTCTCACAAATTGTTGGGGACTGATAAAACTTGGAAATGCATATGGTCATTAGAAGTTCCAAGAAAAATTCAAAGCTTTATGTGGAAGGCATGCCATGAAGCCCTCATGGTATCTAGAGGACTTCATAAAAGAATCAATAATACACCTCCAATATATCCGTTATGTAGACAAGATGTGGAGACTATGTTGTATGATCTGGTTCTATGTCCCACGGCTTCCTCTATTTGGATTCTATGCAAGCCCATCTTGAGAGGCCGAAATCTTGAAAAAAAAACAAAAAAACAATCCTTTTTAAATTGCTTTAACTATTGGATCTCTCATTTGGGAGGACCCAATGAAATGAATCGTGTGCTGATTAGAAACATTTCAATACTATGCTGGTTCATTTGGATTAATAGAAACGCCATGATATTCAATAGAATGCAATCTAACTCAATAAAAGTTCAATGGTGTTTTAACAGGCTTTGCAGGGACCTAGAGAGGAATCAGAAGAAGAGTAATAAGATCAAAAACCCTTTTTCGACCCGTCTGGGCGGATGAGGGGCAAATACGTTCTTCGTTTCCATAATAACAGAACACACACAGCTTTTCAGACTTCAATGGGTTATGTTTTGGAAGGTGAGAAGTTTGGGGATTTAATTAAATAGGCAGCTAAGGTACATCTTGGAATGACTTCCTAGATCTTTAATTACTTGAATTTGACTTTCAAAAGTAAGGTTTCCTAGTTCTACAATGATTGGAATCCTTGTGTGCAGTTTAATCCCTTTTGCAAAATAATAATAAAATAAAATAAAAAAGTAAAACCCAAAAATACTATGCCGTGTGACAAAATAAAAAGATTTTATTTAGTATTTTTATATTTTTAAAAGTAAAATTTCAAACGAAAACCTCTAATAAAATATATTAGCGCCTCTCTTTGGGATTGGGCCATTCTGAGGTGTGTTGGATCCCAAACCTTGTAATTTGAAAATGGTTAGGACTTGGTTTGGGCCCTTTCCACAAGGGCTAATCACATAATTCAATGGTCAAGCCTAGGCTTGGGCTATGTTTGCTTTGCAAAAACCCAGGTTGCATTTGGTTGCAACCCAAAATTTATGCAAGCAGGGCTGAGATAGGATAATGGTCCAGAGGGTTTGGTAGGACCACCTGAGACCTAAGGTAAAACTGACATCAGGGGCTGATAAATCAGTGCTAAATAGTGAAAAGCATCCCCAAAAAGTGTAAGTCACTTTTTTGGCGTTGATGTGTTGGCCCCTAATGTCAGTCCTACCTATCTTAGGCTCCCTTTAGGGGTTGCACCAAATCCGAGGTGGGATAATTGGCATCCAGCCTCCCACAGCTTGCTGGGCTTGCATTGCATGTTTTAGTTCATACTCTGGACCTGATTCTAGGCCTATTAACTAAAAGGGCCAAAACCTGTTTTACTAGTGAAGCCTAATGAGATAGGTTTAAAGCCAATGTTCTTATCTAGGCTTTTTATTTATTTATTTATTGATAGAATATACAAAAAATCGTAATGTTGATGGCCAAATATATATATATATATTCGTTCCCGTCACAAACATTTTATTTGATTTTGGGAACTTAATCATATCGGACCAAAGGTTTGCAGAAATTGCTAAATAGTAGGGTAAATTAAAACCTTACCTGAAATGCATTTCCATAACATATAATTGTTTTTTTACCCCTAACTCCGTCTCTTTTGAAGAGACCCAATTGGAACATCACCAATAACTTTTGTGAGTGACATGGACATAGCCTCTAGACCAGAGTAGACTCGTGGATCTCTCCCAAGTGGTGTCATACAGCTCCACTGCACATTGCGCTTATGCAAACAAAACAACAATACCGGTTTTTCATTTGGAAAAATCAAGGACACCTACTTTTAACAGGATAATTTATAAGATTTGTCTTAATTATCACCTAAAGCTACCAGTATGAACGAAAACAATAAAGCACCTCTCTATGACTCATACTAAAGAAAAACTTCTTACATGGAAAACTAGACAACACTTTAACCCAGTCTGGTTGCCATGAATTGTGTAAAAAAGAAAAGAAAAGAAAATCCCACGAGAAAAGGAAAGAAAAGAATCATATGTAAAGCATGAAAAAAAAAAAGAAAACTTTTCATGGCAATCACACAACTTTAAAATGATTTTTTGAGAAAACATTTTCATGAAAAAATCTTTTCATAGCAACCAGACTGGGCCTTAGATCAAACATTACTGGGGAAAGCGAAATCTATAAAAGACAACAGCAATAGCCATTTCAAGGGAGATCTATTATTATAGATTAGAGTTGCTAATCATCCGTTCAAATCATGAAAATACTTGCGTGAATTCTTCTCAAAATCCTCCCTAGGAATCCAAGAGTCTCTTCCGGGTGCTTTCATGGTTTTTGCCTCATCAGTCGACGTTATACCTCCCCATGCAAGAAGGGTGGCAGCACCGATCGCTAGAGCTGTCCTAAGCCCAAATCTCCTCTCCATGTCATTTCTGTGAACCAGCCACCATGCCTTCCGTGTTTCAACCAATACGCAACACTAAGATCTCTTTTATCTAGAATAACAAGGTTTGTGAGTCACACAAAGAAGGATTTTTCCTGCAAGTCACACACGGAACACACACACAAAAAAAAAATCTCCCTCATTTGCATCTCTTTCGGGTATTTTTGGTGGTTGACCTAAAACGATGTGCTTATTGATGATTTTTATGAATGGGTTCATTTGGAAAATTTGACAAATTATCAAGGGTAAAACATGAATAAGAATTTTAAGAACTATAATTAACTGTGTTTTTTTTAACAATTTTACCATTTAAAAGTCCATTTTTGGTAAGGTTTTAAGTTATCCCATTATCTGGCAATTTTGGCAAACCTTTGGTCCGGTTTGGCAAAATTCCCCCCTCAAATTGTCATTGCCCTTTTATTTTGGTCCCTTGTGATTTCCTAGAATTTTATAGGTCCGTCGCAGCCTTTTTGGAAGGCATGACAAAAGCTTTTTTCACTTCATGATTAACTTCTTGGCTAATGTGTTCTTTGTTCAAATTTTATGTTGTTTACTCTTAAGTAATATTAATACCAAAAATAAATAAATTAAATTAAATTAAACTCTTAATCAAGATTGTTACCCCACAAATGAATAAAAGGAAAACGTCAACTCAGTATACTTGAATTTGCTTAATTGTGAGTCTCATTTCTTTGGTTATTAATTATTTTTGAAAATTTTAAATTTAGTGTATCTTTTTATTCAACCAGTCTTTTTTATTCCACCTTTGTTAGCCCCCACAACAAAGTCAGTTTAAGCAAGTTGCATTTTTCACAAGCCTGGATCCGGTCCAGACCTTATTCTTTTTTCAACTTTGAGCTGGATCGACCAACTAAAGAATGAGATATGTAGCTTTTCTTAATCTTTATTTCTTTTCACTAGAGAACATGTGAAATTCTATGACATCGCTAGGGACTTCAGGAGGTAAACTAATTTGAGAAAAGGAATGAATTCTTTGGGACGAGAAAGATCATCTAATATTCTATAAAATACAAATACCTATGTTGAAGATGAGATTTTCTTTAGCAATCAAAATCTGACTCTATGCATATTCTTATATTCTATAAAATACAAATACCTATGATGCAAGATAAGAGTATTGGCTTTAGTCTAATCTTATATAAGCACACAATACAATGGCTTATGGGGCCTAGCTAGCAAAACTCAAGTCTGACCCATTTAATTGATGGACCTTGACATAAGGCCTGGGCTATTGTCTAAGATGCAGCAGTTCAAGCCCGACCTGTTCTGGAATGACCTTGGGTGCCTTTAGGCTAGCTCGGCCCATGTGAACCCCTGCTTCTTGCGTAATTTGAATTGGGTTTTGTTCACAGAAAACATGGCCCAAGCCAAGGCTTGACCCTGGGATTTGGTGCATAACCCTTGGAATAGGCCCAAATGAGGTTTAGTACCATACTTCTGATTACAAGGTTTGGGATCCGATAGACTTCAGCATGGCCTAGGCCCAAGTTGTTGGCATTGGTGTTAGTACCTTCATAAAAGGAAGATGGGTGAACATATCTGGGTAGAGCTTTTCTAGTAATTCAATGATTATTATCTGGAACAAGATTTACTAGCTAGGTTACCAATATTTCTTTGCTAGATAACCTCATGGTTGATCTAAATCATCCATTAGATACGAGACCGTTTGATTGGCTTTATGGTTAATTCCCTGGTCAACTTCAGCTGTATGGCCCACGATATATTCATAATACCAGCAGCCGAAGTTATAAATAGGAGTGGCAATTCGTGTCGGTGGGTTGGGTTCAGGTCGTGTCAAGATAAGGGTATACGACTGACTATATGGCTCAACCCTAACCTGACCCATTTATTATTTGTGTCAAAGTGGGATTTTGACCCGAAACTCGTTGACAGTCAACCCTGATCCGTTTATTTCTTGTCGGGTTCGCAGGTTATATGGTAATTCATGTTGACGGGTCTAATTCGTGTTGTCTCAAGTTAGGGTTTACAACTACATGGGTCAACCCAAACCCATATTATTAATCATGTCAAAGGGGATCAACCCGCTTTGACCCAAAACCCGTTTACAGTCAACTCTAACCCGTTTATTTCATGTTGGGTTCACTGGTTGTGTCAAACATTGCCACCCCTAGTTTTAAAAATATTAAGAGAGATTTATTTTGCCTTAGGAGGAAATGCTTCTAACTTGAAATTGACCGCATTAGCTTTCATTCATGTGGCAGGTTTTAGCACATTTTCATGTTTGGAAAAAGGAAGATCAAATTAAAAGTATGATACAACTAGGAATTTAACCAAAAGCTAACTTTTGGGACCTTCTTAACCAAATTCATTATTCATGAAAAATGATTGCCTGCACCTTATGTTTTTAATCTAAGAAAGCCATTCAGATATTTCTCTGAGGATTTTAAGGTAAACTATACTTTATTAGTAAACAACAAATTTTCTTTTGCAGATGAAAGTTATAGAGGCCACCGTGTCTAAAGCCCTAGACTCAAGGTATTGACCAATTATAGATGTTTAATAGATTTGGTCCAATCTGCCCATTTAATCTTATATCAGACCACCTCCAACACAACTATACCAGATGAACAGGTTCAATCCCATTATTATGCAGATCCAGCCCCCAAGCTAAGTCAGTCTCTAAGTATAGGTGATCTCATTTAGGTATTTGGTAGGTATTTAACTATAGACAGACAACGCAGCAAAGGAAGAATGCATTCAGTGCCATTTCTTTCTTTTATTTTTATTTTTTATTTTTTGCATTATAATGCAACAAAGGCATGAAAAATAAGTATATCATCAAATAGGGAGCCTTTGTTTACCAAAAATAAGAAAATAAAAGAGGTGAGGGTGATGGTGCTCACTGTGACCACGCCACAGACCATGAATTAACAGTTTGTGTGAGAGAGAGAGAGAGAGAGATGGTACTCACATGCTGTAAATTGAATTGAAGTAAAAAATATATAAATCAATAAAATCTGAATATCATTAGTAAATGAATCAACAATAATAGAAATTTACAACCCATGTAAAATTCCTTCCCTCTCCTTTGCAACCCTTCCTCCCAATCAGAACCAGCTTCTTGATCACACCACATAGGATAGTTTGTTATGTAAGACAGCTTTTCACCTCTGCCACCAACACAATTCAAATGTTCTAAACTTGTTCCTTCTTCTGTTCCTTCTATTTCACTCTCAATTTTCCCACTTTCCCAACTTGTCCCTGCCTCTTTCTCACCAGTCCTTATCAAATCCCAATACTTCCAACTTGTCCCTTCTCTTCCTTCCTCAACACTGCCACCCGCAGCTCCTCCTCTGTTATACACCCAACTCGACGATCTCACCACTTCCCAACCATCGGATTCCCAAATCACCCCTCTACCACAAGCTAATTCCCTAATTCTCTCCTTAGCAGAAATTGCAAACTTTCCCATATTGGAATTTGAATTGTTAGAATTACAATTAACACCAACCTGGGTTTCTTCTTCTTCTTCCTTCACGTCGCCGTCGCCGTCGCCGTCATCTTCGTCGTGAAATTCCGAAATAGACCAATCGAGGACACATCGAGGAGATGGCTCTGTAAGATTTCCGACCAATATAAACGGGTGGCGAAGCAGCTGCTCGCAAGTCCACCTCTCACTCGGTTTCCTCCTCAGGCATTTCTCCAGGAAATCGCGACCCAGTTCCGACAACTGAGCTGGGAATTCCGGTACTTTTTCAGAGAAAGCAATTTGACACAGGGTATCGGCACCGCAATCCGGCCACGCCGGCTTCCCGGTGACCATCTCAGTAACCGTGCAGCCCAATGACCAGACGTCGGACTCCGGCCCTTGCCGCTCCTGTCGAATTACCTCCGGCGCCATCCACAGCGGGCTTCCTCGGGGCAAGATATTTCCTTCCATGTCCTCGCCGGAGAATCGCTTGGCCGACCCAAAATCGGCGAGCTTTGCAACACCAATGGCGGAACCCACCAGGACGTTCTTCCCCTTGACGTCGCAGTGAACGATTCCCATAGCGTGTATGTCCCTCAACGCAGAAACGATGCAATGAGCGTAGGACCTGAGGACGCCCTCTTCCGCGTCTGTACTTTTTTCACCAAACCGGCCCGCGACTTCAGAAACAGACCCTCCGGGCATGTACTCCATGTGTAAATTCCGGTAGGCGACGTTACTGGATTCGTGGGTCAGGTCATCGCCGAGGTACTGAACCACAAATGGCGACGACAGAGATTGAAGAATCCCAATTTCATTCTCCAAAGATTCGAGTTGAGCAGGGAGTGACGAGTTGGGATTGACAGACTTCACCGCGAAAATAAGACCTTCCGATACGTTCTCGGCGAGGCAAACGGTGCCAAACGACCCTTTACCTATACATCTCCCTCGAACCCATCTGGGCGGATGACCTGAAAGGATCTTCTTCCCCATTAAAACAGAGCTCTAACCTTCAGAAACACAAGAACTTTGGGTTTGGGGATTAATAAACAGATACAGGAAAAGTTAAACTTTTTTTTTTTGAGTTTACTGCAATTTAGAAACTAGGAAAAGGGTTTTAGAAACTAAGAATTGGGTTTTAGTCAGAGAAGGAAAAGGAAAGCTAAAAAGGGTTCGTCGCGAAAAATCCGGGATCGGCGGAAACGCAAAAGGTTTACGCGGTTTTATCCTTTTTAACCTTCCTTTTTCCGTGTAGGAAGGGCGGAACACTAGCTCCGTTCAGCGTTGTTGAAAGGAAGGAGACAGGAATTTATAGTGGAAAGCATTGGCCGTTGGGTGGTCAGTTAGGGCTTGAGAGAATCTTTGTTGACATTTAATTAATATTCTTGTGGTTCTAAATGTAGTAGCTGTGATTCTCTCCCACAAAGGAAAGCGGCGAGAAGGGAATTGTGATTTTCCTTGCAAGAAAGATCTCATGTTACATGCACACACGTTCATGTATCCGGGCTGAAATCATCTACGCCACCCCCTGATGGGGGGCGGGGGGCGGGGGAATCAATGCACTTTGATTTTTTATTCCCTCCCTGAGTGTCCCATCAGGGGGAGTGGCATATATGATTTCACGCCGTGCCAAGAAAGAGAGATGTTAACATAGAAGATCAACAGCAAATTATTGACCCAACCCATTAACCCACCTTTGAAGGGGTTGGGTTCACATAACTTAGAATGGTTCAATAAACATGTGGGAGTTTATTGTCTGCACCGCCCCCCTCTCCAATGCTGAGGAGCGGAGACAGAGGGGGAGAATCAATTCACTTTTTTGGGGTGAAGTGACATCTCCAAAAGTGAATTGATTCCCCCCCTTTGCCTTGACCCTCGAGCATCGCAGACGATATCAGGCCTAAACATGTTGAGTTGTAGCCTAACTTGTCAAGAACATTAACCAACCTGGCATTCTTAGTTTCTTACTCTAGGATGAGGGATGCTGGGTATATACCATATCCAAGTCTAGAAAGAAGATCCTCTACTATCTTTAAACTACTCTTAACGCACTGCCTGTGTCTACAGTGTGACTCCTTAGGATCCTCTCCTACCTGCAGGACCATCCTGTGGTGTACAACCCAACAAAAAGTGAAAACTGATTTTTACTTTTTGGAGTACATGTCCATCGCAATATGGATCCGGGCCCCCCTGGGTGTGTCACATGCCAAAAAATTGGAACAACCTATCTGAATTTGGTTTGTTTGGTCTTGGAGTCACGTTATAGACACACGTAAGGTGTTAAGGGTAATTTCCATGTTATTGGAATTGAAAGTTCTACAAGTGGATCACGAATCATGGCAATCTCTCTCTCTCTCAAATGGACAGCTTTTTGTAATTGTCAGTCATATACCTTGTTATGAGTATATTTTTTTATTACAAATATATGCTTTAATAAGAATTACACAATGCCTGTGTTTTGGAACAAATGTTCTGTCCAAGATTGTATGTCTTATCGTGTCCCACACACAAGGGCTCGATGCAATTTTCAAATAAAAAGAGAGGTACTCATAAGAATGGGGTGTATAAGATTAAAACCTAAGGAAAAGAGTTCAAATGAACATTTGCTCTTATTCTCAATCTTGTGAGAACTGTAAAAACGGCATCAGGGTACGGACACATCAGCTCAAAAAAGTGATAAGTGCCTCCCAAAAAGTGCACATCACTTTTCAGTACTGATGCGTCAACCCTCTGGTGCTGTTTTCACGGTTCTCACGAGATTCATTATCACATAATCCTAGCCCTGAAAGGAGACACCATATTAAAAAAAAGCATCATCTGTCAGCCTGTGGTAAAGGATGCAGTAGGACACACAAAATCATGGACAGAGCAATTGTTCTCGTTAGTTTTGCATTTTCATCCCAAAGAAATTAAATGGGCCTGGCCTGGCCTGAGAATTTTCAAACCAAACCTACGCTTCCAATCCATTTGCCACTTGACTTGTGAAAGTAACCATATACTCTCTTCGCCCTGATCTTGGGCTTGAAATACGTAGCAAAACGTATTGCATGACCAATTGGTAACTAAGAACATATGATTGTGTGGAAAGATAGGAGTTGTGGAAAACCTTAGATTATCCTCACAATCAATTTTTTTTTTTTTTTTTGGCAATTTATCCACCCAATCTTTGGTAGCCCAAAGTGGGAGGCAAGCGGCCAGAGGCTGGGATTATGTATGAATGAAGTCCATACTGATGTATTAGAATGGCATTAGGGGACTGGAACATCAGTGTCAAAAAGTGACTTACACTTTTTGGGACTCACTTGTGACTTTTCAACTCTGATGTACCCACCCCCTGATGCCATTCTAATACATAGTACGAATTTCTTTCATATCTAATCTTCACCGAGCGGCCAGGGTTCATTTAGGCTGTCTTTGGCATGTAATCTGGTAT
Organism: Platanus orientalis; assembly: GCA_025762735.1. Taxonomy (NCBI): domain Eukaryota; kingdom Viridiplantae; phylum Streptophyta; class Magnoliopsida; order Proteales; family Platanaceae; genus Platanus; species Platanus orientalis. Next base: position 4,963 of record JAOXJP010235708.1, on the reverse strand, counting down.
TATTAGGATTGCAATCTGTGACTGGAATCATAATATCACAATCCCAAGATGTTAAGATCAGATTAGGCTAATTGTTTGGCTATTTCCTTTGTGTTTTTGTGTTCTGATCTTACCTGAAAAGATTTGAGATTTGAAGATTGTTGAGTTGGCTGGAACATTGCAGTAACTTAAAGAAGGAATGAACGAATCAGGGAAGATGACAGACAGTTTTATAATTTTTCAGGAAAAGACCATAATAACCTTGTTTTTTAGCACGTGACTTAACACTATTTAGCGCCTTTTCAAGTGGATAGTGTAATCGGAAATCGTGCTGCAATTTCGGAATGCATTTTAAATGCAAGTTTATATTGCATCAAAATACAATCACAACTCGCAAATTGCAACTTAAATTGCATACCAAACGACTCTAATTAAACCTTAGATTGCGATTTAGTATCGGATTGCATTCTGAGATTGCTTGCCCAAGACAGCCTTAGTCTAGACATGGGGTTGGATTCATGGTTCTGTTGTGGCCTGCATCAAGGATGTTGGTGTAACGGCTAATTAGGACTTCAGGATATGCATGAGATTGAGAAATCGTTCAGGATATGCGGGAGATTGAGAGATCGGTAAGATCCTGTCTAGCCTCCTTATGGCCTTTTAGTACCTGTTTGCCTGGGCTTGATATCCTCTGCAATGCCCCCTTGTGTCTTGCCTCACGGGGCACCGCAGAGGATATCAACCCGTTTGTCTGGCCTAATGGTTGACATGTCACCAGAAACAAACATACTGGTAAGACCAGTTAAACCCTATTTCCTTTTTTCGGTGAAGTGTTGACCTGTTAGGCCAGACAGATCCTAACATGCCATAAGAAGCCGGACAGGATCCAACCGACCAAGATATTTGTTGACCTTTGTCGCCCAGTCCGCTGTCCTTTGAAATGACTAAAATATGCCTACCCCTCACTAGCTAATAGGTCCCACTCCTAGCCTTGAGATGTTTGTCTTTGGCATGCGATTTCATACCACAATCTTAGGTTAAATCGAGATTTGGAGTGTTTGGTATCAAATTCTGGGTTGATTTGTTTTAGATGGAGATAGTATTATCACATGTTTGGGGATCACATTAACAAGCCACTACGTTGTCAGAGTCCATCTTTAGACCGTGATCTTAAGAACAGACATTAAATAACTGTTATGCACATGCTGAAATAAGAGGTTGATTGGGCATTTTAACATAGAAAACTTAAAGCAGAGTCATCTTCATCCTTCTTCTCTCTCCCTTTTTCTCAAAGAAGTCTTATGTAATAAGGACTACTAACAAGTTGATATCAAGATTACAATCTAATGATCTGATCTTGATATCACAATTTCAAACTCATGTGATCGCATTCCAAAGACAGCCTAAAAAATTCATTCCATGAAAATCATATATATTTGATTTGGGGCTAGATCCTTTGCACTTGGAGTAGGGTGTGCCCTTGACATTTGCATGGAACCCTCACCCTCCTGTGATAGGACATACCCTACTCCCGATGCAGAGGATTTTCACACACTTGATTTTTTTTAGCCTGTTGTAGCCGTATCATAATATAGGACCCAAGCCACATGTTAGATAGACAAACTTCTCATTAATCACTATACAGAAAGCTTCCCTCATAGGTATTTGATCCCAAGACCTCTCTCCTCATAGGAGACACACCCACCTCAGTTCATCTAAATTGAACATTATCAAATTCAGGCGAGAACTCTAATAGATAAATAGAAAAAGATTAATAAAACCCTTTTATCTAATTTAGGAGTAGGGTATATTGGTCGTCATTGTATTGTAAGAAACAGAAAGGCTAGTGCGGGCCCTTGTCGTGGGGGAGCAAGACAAAGCCGAGGATAAACTCGACCGACAGTCTAACGTGCATGCGGGTGGGGCTTCAACCTCTTTGCCCCTCTGACATGCAAACCTCACCAGCCGCACTTCTTTCATGTTTCATCTTCACGCAAACCCAGCCGGCTTCTAAGGGAACCAATGATGCTTAGCGCTACTCAATTTGATGCCTTGCACCATGTTATCATTAATTCTGTGAATGCATAAAATGAAAAGTCCAAAAGATTTCTTCTTGGATTTGGTTGGCAAAGGCAAACCTCATTTGGTTTTGTCTTTTAGAGGTTACCTTTCACACCCAACACGGAACATGATCAAACCACGAATGAATTTAGCCAAGTTGCCTATCCATTTGAGGGAAAAAGACCGATTGTGATGTGGGTATAGGCAGCCATTAATGTGAGTTAGGATGGATACAGCGCCTTAATTTGATAAGCTAGCTATAGAATCCATCCAAATCTCAAGTCTTTCCATGTCTCTCAGCACTTGCACAAGCTTTGCTACATCTCCCTTGGCTCATTCTCATCACAAAAAAAATCTATTTCAATCATCTCATCTTGGAAGATTTGATTCCCCACCTAAGCAATGTGTCTGCCGGGTTTACTATACTAAAGCTAATAGTCTTCTTCACGTCAGTATTCTTTTAATGAATAAATTGACAAAAAATGTGGGCCCTTCTTCTGGACCAAACATCGACCATTCATGAAAATGTGATGTTTAAGATCGTTTGATTGGGATCGTTGTCTCGAATCAAATTGGTATATTATGCAAGAGCACAGTTGATCATGTATAGCATAACTTTCTCTCAATCCATTCCATCCCTCCTAACTCCCTAACTGAAAGTGAGAACTCTAGTCTAGTAATTAAATAACCACTTCAGAATGCACGAGATTACATGCTCTTAAGCTGTTTTCTTGTCAAAACAGTTAGAAATCCAAAGGGATTCATGCCCTACTTTTTATATTAATCCAATGGAATAGGTTGTGGACACAAGCGTCCTACTTCATATCACGGGTGATTGGAACCAGATTACCTACAACGATTAAGTATGAGATCGATGGCAAGCATTTCCTCCTGGCTAAATGCTCAATCTCTACGTCTCCTTGGGAGACTAGAAAACATAGGTCTAATGAAGTTGTTGCTTGGGAAGAGCCGAACCATTTTTTACAAGCCTGGATTCAGTCGAAACTTAGCCTTTTAATACTTAGATTTTGGGCTTAGCCCATGAATAGCCAAGCCCAGACCAACCAAATAGTGAAGTATTTAGCTTTTTTTTTTTTTTTTTATTAGAGGACATGTGAAAGTCTAGGATATCACAAGGTACTAAAAGAGGAATGATAATTTGAAAAAATGAAATAAAATATTTGAGACAGGAACGGGTATCTCATTGAAGATGATAAATTTTATTTAACAATCAACATGTATGAATTTCTGTATTTCTATAAATAAATAAATACATACCAGCCTAAATAAGAGTATCACCCATCTTATATAAGCATGTCGTCGTAACGTCACTCATTGCGCTTGGGTAGTAAAACTTGGTTTTAGCCCATTGGATTAATTGGCCTTCAATCAGGCCCAAGCTACAGCCAAAAATGCAGTCTAAGCCCTACCTTCGGATGAAGGCTTGGGTGCCCATTAGGCTAAATCAGCCCATTTTAAGCCCTACTTGCATACGTTTTGGGTGCACCCAAATGCAGCTTGGCTTTTGTGCAAAGTAAACATGGTTCAAATGGGTGCTTAGCCCTTGAAATGGGGCCCTACCAAATTTAAGACCAAACTTTAGATTTTACAAGATTCGGGATCCAATAGCGCACGGCATGGCCCCAGCCCAACCTGCAAGCATGGTTGATACCTCCATGGGGCAAGGGAAGATTAAAGGGCTGAACATATTTAAATAGAGCTTTTCTAATAATTGAATTATTATAATTACGAAAAAAGTTTTCTTAGTGGGTTGTTTATTTCTCTTTGCTAGGTAACCCACCTATTCCACCTACGCGGAATGCTGATGTGGTTGATCCATCGGGGTTGACATCCTCTACGACGCCCTGTAAGAAAAGACACAAGGGGGTGGGACCCATTCAGTTTTACGGGTGATAGAACGCTTCCTTTAACAAACGCTCATCACTGATCCTTATCAGGGGTGGTCACATCAGCGTTGAAAAGTGATTTTCACATTTTTGGGGGGCACATATTCACTTTCCGGCGCTGATGTGCCCACCGCCTGACAAGGAGCAGTGGTTAGCATTCGTTAAGATGTGCATTTTGTATCCATTCACATCATATGGGGGACCCTCTTGATTGGCCACATGTTCAATTCTTATACAACATTAGCTGTATAGCCTGCCACGTATTGAAAATTTCCCATAGTACCAGCTGCTGAAGTTTTATTTATTTTTTAATTTAAAAATAAGAGGGTTTTCTTTTGCCACGTGGCAAAGTGCATTTGGGTCAAAACTGATCACATGAGAGGGTGACATGGCCAACACAAGAGGGAATCGTCTACATTTATGAAATCCCTCTACAGTTCAAACGGGCCTATCACAGCCACAAACACGGGGTGATATGACCATTTGCATTGTTAAGGGGTATCAAACTGTAGATGATTTGCTCTCGGCCAACATGGAACCCTCAAGGATTTGGTATGACCCCTTTAACTTTAGATCAACACAAGGTCAGCCTAGCATCAGGGACTGACACATCAGCACCAAAAAAGTGAAAAGCATCCTGTAAAAAGTGTAAAACACTTTTTCGGCACCCCTGATCTCCGTTGACCCGGGATGATATCATCTGTGACTTGAAGATTTGCACCGGGCTTGGAGCCACCATTCATGGGGGGGCAAATGCAGACAATTGTCAGTACCTGACTGCAGTTGGCCTCGCCCCCGAACAGTGGCTCCAAGCCCCTGGCATAAATCTTCACGTTGCAGAGGATATTGCCTCATCTGACCCTGGTGTCACGGACTCAGCTTCTTCAAGCTCCAGAGACCGTGCGGCACTCGTGCTACTCCCACTTGTAGACGAGTCAACCTAGCCCACACCCACACTTGGTGTCTTAAACACAAGAGAACACTTAGGGAGGAAAGGAATAGAAAGCTTTATTGCT
>JAOXJP010235688.1:0-23988 GCA_025762735.1 Platanus orientalis | reverse complement strand
ATCTTGAGCCATTTCCTCTTTCTAACCTATTTGGAGATGGAAGAATACTAACATGACTTTTTTCAAACAATGTTTCCATCTTTTTAGTCAAAATATTTTGAATTTGATCTATTCTTTAATTAATTCCGTCTATGGAATTTGCCAGGGATTCCATAGTAATTTGGTGAGAGGCATGTCTCTTTAGGTCGAACATCCTCCCGCTCTTGGGAATGTTCTGAGCCTGGAGATTGATTATCATTTTCCGATACAGGATCTATATTAGTGGCTCTACTTTGATTTCCTGATCTATGCCTTTGTGTCATTAATGGTCCCAATGGGCATGCCAAAATAATATGCTGACTTAAATTTTTGGCAGATGATGTGTGCAGGCGTGTTGTGCCACATGGACGCAAATAAGTCTATTGTATGACCCCAAGTGCCAAATCAAACAGAATGTATGGAATAATTTACACTAAATTCCTTCCGATAGGTTCGTTTGACCACTCTTTATATTTATGAGGTGATTTCGAGGGGAAGGGTTCTTCCCTATATGAGTAGTTTTTTTGCCTTGAAATCAATGACTTTTTAATGTTATACTAAGGCTTAGACTAACGAATGATAATTAAATAAGTACAGTAAAATCTAAGATGAACTTATCATAGGAGTTATCTCAATCATGTAACGTAAGAAGTTACATAGCTAATTCCATATGATGAGAACAAATGTGAACCATTAATAAAACGCCATTGAACAAAGATTGAATAAAGCACAAATGTTTATTGATGATGAAAAATTACAAGATACTTGGTTACAAGTTTTGACTGGGTACAATACAAAGTTTGGATGTAGACAAAGTTGGTTTTCTGGTGTGTGACCCCTCCTTCTAACCCTTGAACTCTTATTTATAGAGTTCCAATTCGGTTACGAGCCTTGTACATGTGTCGTTTCCTGGTTCTTTTTCCTTCACGCATTCAGTAACTGTTCCATAATTCCTTTCTTTCCCATTTTCTTTCACCAGTCATTTGTTTAAATTTTAAATTTCATTTTTAATGGTATTTTCATGCCATTATCATCTAACCGTCTTTTCTTAATCTACGGATACGTGGCCTATTTTTTGGCCATGTATCTTGGCAGTAATTTTATGGTGTAAACAGAGAGTAACAACAATTTAGTTTTATGCTAATAGGTTAAAGAAACAATATTTATTTCTTCGATCATAACCTGTATTTATTTCTTCGATCATAACCTGTTGAATGTGCTATGTCGAAGCTAATCTTCTAGAAATCCTGCCTATAAAGAAACATACGGCATAATCTGTCTGTTGAGTGGTATTTGTGCCAATCAATGGAATTTGATATGACTTTACAATATATATATATATATATATATATACTCTTTTATTACCTTAGTGGATCCTTGGTTTCAAAAGACTGGGTTTGGATTGAAAAATCTTTGATTATGTTGCAAGTTTTTCCTATAATGATCTCTACGTTGTTTATAAAGATGAATATCAATGTGACCATTGCCATAAAGCTCTAACAAATGCCAAACCCGGTATAGAAAATGGCTCTTACTATAGCCCAGCAGATCTAACATACCGGGTGTTTATGACATTGATTGGACCATTCTCGTTGTGTTTGCTAATACGTGTATTCTCTCCTGACCTTGAATGTCCTGGTCCTCGACGTGGATCAGTCGAGTATTAGTGCTTCACTTGCCATTTCCTTTTTTTTTTTTCGGGTATATTCATGGTAACTTATGCATTAGGTGATTTTATTTTGTATATATGTGCTATGTACTAATCTCTATAGGTTTTACTTAGTTACATGGGAAGCCGCATAAAGTATGTTCTTTGGCTCATTTTTTAATTAAATTTTTATCATGTCAAGTAGATGATTAAGGCCATATAGATAAATAATAGTTAATTTGTTTTACCTGTACAAATACACATATTGGCATTAATTACTAGGTCAAATCATTCGCACAAACATGACACATATTTCCAAAATAAAACACATTAACACATTCATCCTAATAAAAACTAGATCTTAATTTTGAACCAGTTTAGATAGGTTACCTTGTATGCAAGTGGATTGGGATAATTAACACCTTCCTCGGTCTATCACCAGACAACTTACCCAAAAGTCTTTGAGTCAACCAGTTTGGAATGAAGTCTAATATTTTAAAAGAATTATAAAATAAATAATTTTATTTTTCAAAAATATATATCTAGTTACATTTTTAAAAAGGTTGACGGCAATTCCTTATCATCATGGACCCTATGATGAGTAAACTCTTTTAAAAAATGCTTACCCATTGTACAAAAACTGAGGCCCATGATTATAACAAATAAATTTTTGGAAAAAAAAAGGTTTTCTAGGGATGTCACCTACATCTATTTGCTAGATAACAAATAGTTTTCTAGGGATGATGCGACCAATCCAAACGGATGGGGATCCACTTATCATGTGTCCAATTCTTTTGTCGATGTTAGAAAGGGCTCAACATGTTGTTGGCTATATATATATATATATATATATATATACCTAATCTACATCTATTCACTTGATGCGACCGATCCAAACTGATCCACTTATCATGTGTCCAATTCTTTTGTTGATGTTAGAAAGGGCTCAACATGTTGTTGGCTATATATCTATATATATATAGATTTGTTTTTCAACATTTAAATAATTGGATACAAGAAAAACTGGATATCTATTAGAGAGCCATCTAAATCCCTTTATTTATTGTATTGTACCTCTTTATTTACTAATTATTATATAAAATATGGGAAAGAGCTTAGATTAGCAATTGAGCCTCCACCTCCATGGCAATTTGGCAATGCAATCATGTAAAGACAAACTAAAGCTAAGCTTGAATGAACTTTTACATAAAACAAGGGAAGGAGCTTAGATTAGCAATTGGGCCTCCACCTCCTTGGGAGAATTGGAAATACAATCATGCAAAACAAAACTAAAGCTAAACTTGAAAAGGCTCTAGGCCAGCCTGACACCCGATAAAATCACTAAGGCTGGGTAAAGGCCTAAAATTACAAAAAATTTTCAAGTCCAGGTCTCACCTGAGCCTGCAATTACTCTAGTGGCTGAGCTCAGAGCCTGGCCATGCACGCTCCTAATCAGATTTCAATCTTAACTCAGCCGAGTAAGCGGAGTTAGGTTACCAAAAGAATCTGTAGGCCTGCTTAGTCAACCCAAAATTCAAGTAGAGTTAACTCGGCCAAGTTCCAAGTAGACTCGGAAGTTATAACCCAGCTTTGCCGTTGAAGAAACAAAGGAATCTAGCTGCTGGTTTCAATCTATAAAAAATTATTATATATAAAATAAGAGCCTGTTTGGCAGCCACCTGTAATGTAATCATTTCATTTGAGTTTCTAAGGCTTTTTTAGGCATGAGATGATGGTTTCCTAATGAACTCATTCAAATTTGTACTGATTTGTCAACTACAATTAGAAATGAAGTCATCTTAGGTTTTTCTATAAAACGAAATGACTTGTGTTATCAAGCACAGATCACTGCAAATCAGTTACAAAAGACTTGGAAAACTCATATGAAATGATTTCATTACAGGTTGTTGCCAAACGCAGCCTAAAAGAATGCTGCAAAAGATATCCTAAATAAGTACCGAACCAAACTTAGAATGATAATTATGGCTCTTGGCCTTCTCGAATGAACAAATGCCCAAAAACTATAGGTTTGAAGGGTCGTCAGAAGATAGATTAATTCTAAAGAAAAAACAAATAAGCAAGTTACCTGGTGGGATTAGGTTTGACGAGTTTGATCGATGTGACTCGGCCAAAAGAAATCGCTTTCAAGCTTCAAACCAAACTTTTATAATGCATTGAAGTTTTCAGCCAGTGTCACTTTCATTCTCGCGCATACGTCTTATTAAGAATGGGCCTATTGTCGAAATACGATTGGCTTTTACCTTATTTTGCATACTCCCCCGTTATCCCTTTCTTCTATTTAGCTGTCGGAAACCACAAGCAAGAAAAAGGCCTGTATAAGCCAAAGTGAGTACCAAAGGGATCAACACAAGGGTCCAGGGCGAGGTAGACCTAAATCCATAAAAGGATCAAGGAGCTAAACCGAAACAGCGTTCAGCTTGTCAAATCAGTGGTCATTCAAGACCAGTAAGACTCAATTCTGCCCCCAGCAAATTTATACTTCGGCCAATCAAAGAGGAGTTTGAATCATCTTGGGCATAGCCTGGATTTTCTGGTAAGGGGCAAGTAAAATTTTTTTCCTCGGATTTGGTGTAACCCCTAATGTCAGCCTAAGGTGAGACTGACAATAGGGGGCGATACATCAGTGCTGAAAAGTGACTTAAACTTTTTGGGATGCTTTTCACTTTTGGATGTTGATGTGTTGGCCCCTGAGGTCATCTCACCTTAGGCGGTCGTACCAAATCCTTTGGGAAAAAATTTTAGTTAAGAAAATATATGAATATATTAAAGTATATATCAATTACTCAAATAAATAATTCTCATTAAAAAGTCATTTACAACTGTGTACCATTCGTTTACAAAAATAATTTTATACTAAAAATTCATATATAATTATAATGACAATCGTCTACGAAAAAGTCTCATGTTCTGAAAGCGTTGAATGATCTTTTCGTTATCAATGCTATTTAAAATATCTTTCTCAATGTATGTGATTAATCAATTATTCATCCAATCATCTCCCACGTATATGCGAGGTATACCCTTAACTCTACATGACTAATAAATGGGCTATGTTCAGGTTGACCCATACACTCGCATACCCTTAACATGACACCCAACCCACTAGCACAAATTGATATACCTACTTCCGTGTCCGACATAGAGGATCCGCCATTGTCCATGGGTTTGAATCATCTTCGGTTTGAATTATCTCCATTTTGAATGGACTGATATCATGCCAGTACCAACTAGTGCATATCATGCCGGTACCAATTAGTGGGTGACATAATGCATGACGAAGGGTGTATTAACTGAGTTCACATCATCTTCAGTTTCACTTGACAAATACCACACCATTCTCTACTCAGGATGTGACCAATGCCTAACAAAGGGTACATTGTAATAAACACTACTTATTTACTGTGTACCATAATAATCTCCTTTGATCCATATGTATTACCCTAAACACTTTTGTTAGGCCACATTTCATGCACTGATTGGTTGTGGTATGATATCTGTCCATTTAGATATGAGATGATTCAAATCGTATTGACCTTGGAATATATGAGTTATAGGTGGGTAATATTGTAAATGTATAATAAATATGTACATGTGTATTTATTTATACACCCTTTGTCAAATAGTGTCACTTCCTTAGTAGAAACTAGCTTGCTACTTATCCATTTAGACTGGATATAATGTGAACCCTTCGGCCATCACCTTGTAATAGATAGTTTCCGTTTGAAAATCTCATTTTAGATCTTTCGTTTTTCCCCTTCTTGTATTCAAATCTAACGATAATGTTTCTCTATGATTGTTCATAAGATCGATCAACATTATAACCCCTTATCAAAGAGTTATCACATTTGGATCTCTGATTCTCTTTAGTGTTTTATTTGCTTTTCATGTATGATATGATAAATTCTACCATGGATTAGGTTGCATTTCTATGTTAGACAAGGGAACCAAGTACACTTCTATTAATGGAAATAAAGAAGAAAATGTTCTCCATGATTTGGATGTCCAGGACTGTAGGGATGACACGTGGAAGAAAATGGGTAGGAATTTGGGTGGATTAGAAACAAATTCAAATTCCCACCCATTTTCTCCATGTTTCATCTCCACGGTCTTGGACACCAAATCTATCTTGGATAGAACATCAACACAGATAATCAATCATTTAAAAAATAAATAATAATAATAATAAAAAGAAAAGAAGAGATTGTAACTACACAATTGTGAGAAACCTCGGTTTAAAAAAACAAAAAAAAAAGTTTATTTATATCATTGAAGGCAAGCGACGTTTAAGCAAAGAAAAAGAAGAATGATTGTATGTATTGATACAGACCTTGTAGGCGTGCCATTAATTGACACATGATGTGTTTGTTTTTTAATTTCGTGTATGTTTTTTACCACCTATTTTTCAATTGAACACTTTTTTGGATAATTTTACTCCCAACACAACATCTGTCAGCATGTAATTCATCATAGACACTACACAGACTTTTTCATCATAGAACATTTACTAGAGTTTTTTTAAAAGCTTCTATATCTTTTTCTTTTTTTGTTAATACATTTCTTCTCTTCTAATAAATAAAAAAGAAAAATTCAATATACAACCATAGGTCTTCATAAACTTATCTCTAACCACTTGAGTAATCTAGTTAACACAGTCTTTTGAAGTGGCGAGGCTTGTTATTCTAGTCTATCTGATGCTTTTTCTATGTTGACCTAGGCCTATGTAGGTGTGCCATTGATTGACACATAATGTGTTTTTGAATTTGGTGTCTTTTTTTTTTACACCTAAATACTTTTTTGAACCCCCAACACACCATGTATCAGGTTAGAAATCACCATAAACACTAGATACGCTTTGTCATCACAAGATATTTTTTTGGAATTTGAGGGGGGCAACTGCCCCCTTGCCCCTAAACAATAGAGACGCTTTGTCATGACAAACATTTTCTTCCCTACTTTTTTTTTTTTGGAATTTAAGGGGGGCAGTTGCCCCCCCTTGCCCCTATGTGGCTCTGCCTTGATCATCTAGGACTACTAAAATGGGACATTACCACAGATATATTAAGGAAGAGGTAGGGAAGTAGTTAAGAAGTCTGTTATATTAGTTAAAGTAGTCTGTTAAGTAGTTAGAACAAACTGTAACGGAAGAGCTTGTGTAACTGTAAGCCGTTGTGCGTGTACAGATTGATATAAATAGAAGGTAGAGCCTTAGTTGAGGCAGCTGAGTTTTCCATTTACTTCACTCACTTCTGATTCTCTTTTAGGGTATCAAAGCCAAAGACTGTCGTTGTCCTTCTGACTGGTTCTAATGGCTTCAACGTCTCCAATAATGACTTCCTTGAATTTCTATGGGAGATAACTTTCATATCGAATTTCTCTTCTCTCTTAACAATCAAGCTTATGGGAGACAACTTGTTATGGAAAACAAGATCTCTCACCGTGATTCTATTGAAAATGGAAGGATTTAAATGTTTTTAAAAGATTTCCATTTTAACTATTATCTTAAAGTGTTTTAAAAATGTTTCAAGAACTTGAGTTTTGGGTTTAGTCCCACATTGGAAACTTGGAAAACCTTTTACAATATATAAGATATTACTTTCCCTTACCTTGTATTTTGAGAGAGCCCTCTCTCTCTTGGTTGCTAAGGTGTAGCAAAGTGAGTACCTTGCGCACACATGCACAGCTCGGGTGTAGACAAAGGGCATGGGCGCTTGAGACACACTTTACACATGTGGGTTTGGCATCGTGATGGAGACCTGTCACAGCCTAGCACCATGAAGGGATTTGGCCTGAAAGGGGTTGGTTTGCGATAGGATTGGACTTCCTTGTGATAGGCCCATAAAACCCGGGATGAAGCTTGTTGCGCAAGCTAGTCCGTACAGGCTCGACCCATCACGAAGGTAAGTGATTGATGTCTACAAAAAAGTGGACACGTGAAGAGAGTGGGTGAGAGTGGTTAAGGGATTTTATAAATCCCGATAAATGGGTCAAAACCCATTCGGTTGAGCAGAGAAGAAGGAACGAGAAAGAGGAGCTATAAAAGGAAGAGAAAAAAGAGGAGAAGAAGGCCATAGGCCATGGGTTTTCCTGAATGGTGACCATCTCTCTTTCTCTCTCTCTTTTCTTTCTCTTGGACTTTGAGTCCGTTAGGCACATGGATTCACCGCCCTCTTGAAGGGAAAGATTTAAATCTTTGAGCTCAAACCCTCTATTAGATTAGTGGTTCCTTTGAAAACAAACACTGTGATGGGGGTGATAACCTTGTCTTTGTGACTTGTTTTGACATATAATGTTCACCTTCTTAAGGGGAAACTCTACAAAAAATTTCATAAAATTTTGAGTTTTGGTACTATAGCAGAGCACTGAAACAATCGTGGGTACTATAGCAATCTCCAGTATTGTAGCAATTGTGAGCACCATAGCTATTGGGAGGCATTGTAGCTATTGTGAAGTACTATAGGAATAAAAAATTAAAAAAATTGAAAATTGACAGGTTTTGTTATTTGTTTGTTTTGGGCGTACCCAACCACTAAGAGCAATAAGTTGTACGGGAGGTACTATAGTCTCTCTGGGGATTGCACCTCGTTGAGAGACAAGACATGACTTGAACTTGGTTGTATCCTGGGATTAGCTTGGCTTACGGTCTCTTGCACATTAAGTGGGAGGCCTCGACTATCATCAAGAAACATAATAACGACACCTTCATGCCTCGGATTAGTTTGGTAGAATTACATTTGGCTTGATTCCCCTAGAAATGGGTTATGTAGATAGTCTGAAGACGGAAAGACCAATGACATAACTACAACCTAAAACCTAAAATCCACTTTATTATGTTATTGAGTTTACTAAACTCAGCAGCTTTTGTAGGTGATATAACATCCAAGATTGCTACAGGATCTAACAAATTCATGCGCATAGGCTGCAACATTTGATTGATGGAACTCAGAATCCACCTTTAGAATATGTTCTCAATTCTGATGGCGACCCTCAGCTTAATTCAGAGTTCTTGTAATGGAAAAAAAATTGATCAACAGATTCAGGGTTACCTCTTTACCGCAATCTCTGATTCGGTATTTTCGTATGTTTCGCATCTTACCAATTCAAGAGAGGTATGGACATCATTTGAAAGGAAGTATTCTTCTCTATGAAGATTGAGTATTCTTCAACTCAGGAATCAATTTTAGAATTTAAAGAAAGGTACACAATCGATGCCACGTATTTGCAACAGATTAAGCTACTCATTGATACTCCAGTTGTAGTATCTTCTCCTCTAGACTAGAGGAAGATATTGTGCTTTGTACCTTAAATGGAATTCCAAGAAAATTTGATTCATTTAACACAGCTTTACACCTTCGTCCGTTATAAATTTCTTTAACTGAGCTTCATGATCTTCTCTTAATTGAATTGAAGAGCAACAAATCACTTTACGAGCAGCAAATAATATGATTTCACAAGAGAATGTGGTATCATCAGCTTTTGTTGTAACATATTAAAGAACTGAATCTCAGGAATTTAGAGGAAATCGATCCGGCAAGAACAAAGATAGGGGTTGAGGAAATCACTTTGGTAATCAACGACCACGCCTATTTTTCCAGATCTACAATAAGTTGGGACATTCAGCATTCGATTGCCATCACAGGCACGATATCAATTACCAAGGCCAAATTTGTAAGGATCAAACAATTCTCCAAAAGCTTTAGCAAATCTTCTCCCATCCACTACCTCAATTTGTAAGGACCATACATGAATAACAAGCTACTGCCTAGATCTACATGGTGTGTATTTCTTGGTATGCATCGAATACAAAGGGGTACCGCTATTTTGACACAGAAACTGGACAAATGTTTATCAGTAGACACACATTATTCAGGGAATATGAACTTCCTTTGGCATCGAATTCTTAGACATCTGCGGATCCATCGATTCATCCTGTAGGGTTGATCCAAGTTCCACGTTTGAAAACTTTGATTTCAAGTCGTCTGAACTTGATCAAAGTTTCACATGCTAATGCTAATTACTCACATGTTATCTGAGAATTTACCATCCTTCGATAGCTCACCAATATATCAGCCGTTGGATGTGTCTAATGGTGTATCATCGTTTTCATCCAAAAACTAAATTAGATTGTCTTCTCCGCCCAACAACTTGAATCCATTATCTTCTCTACCCGATACACACAATGCTTCAAATACTGAAACTAATTCATCTGAAATTTTCACGTCTCATCATTTCAACTATAACCAACATTCATCTGGGTCTTAGAATCTTCATCCCATGATTCCACGCTAAAAAAGCTGGTATTTTCAAACCGAAGGCAAAGATGTGTTTGTTTGTTCAATCAATACAAGCAATAGAGCCAGTAAGCTATAAAGATGCGCGCTCATCAAAATCCAAAATGGCAATGAGCAATGGCTGAGGAATTTACATCTCTATAAAACCAACACACTTGGGATTTAGTACCATCAGATTCCTCTCAACGTCTGATAGGGTGCAAGTGGATTTTTAAGATAAAACGAGATTCATCAGGTAATGTGGTGAGTTACAAAGCTTGATTAGTCACAAATGGATATAATCAACATCCTAACTTAGATTTTATCATACTTTCACTCCCGTGATAAAAATGACTATTATGTCTGTGAAAGTCTATTTGGACAATTCAATAAAATCATTATGAATTTGAAAAACATTGATATTAAGATTGATGATGAGTATCAAGCTATTGTTGTTTTGTGTTATTTACCTGCATTATATGAACATTTTGTTAAGACCTTATTCTATCATCATGGAGGATGTTAATGCATCCTTACATTCTAGGGAGTTGAGGAAGAAGGTATTTGGAGAAGAAGGTGAGGGATAGACAGAAGGTCTGTTTGTAGGAGGAAGAACAAAAGAAAAAGATTCTGAAAGTGATAAAGGTCAGTCTAGAGGAAAGGAAAATGTGCAGTGTTTTTATTATAGAGAATATAACCACATGAAGAGGGAATGCCTAAAGCGTGCTGATAGAAAGAAATGCGATAGTCCCAATACAGCGTTGGCAGAGGAACATGAAGAGTATATTGAAGATGTTCTCATAGTCTCCAAAGGTATGAATACATTTATTTTTATTTTTATGATGAATGGATCTTAGATTCAGGTTGTCCTATTCATATTTGTTCCAAGAAAGAATATTTTGATACGTTCCAAGAGAAGATGACAAGTTTTGTTTCTTTAGGTGACGGGTCTATTTGTGATGTCATGGGTGTTGGAACGATGAAAATTAAGATGTTTAATGAAGTGGTTCGTACTTTGGGTGGTGTGGCATATGTCCTAAAGATGTAAATAAATTTAATATCTTTAGGTCTATTGGACTCCAAGGGTTGCATATATTCTCAATTGCAGGTGGAACCATAAAAATTACATGCGATTGTTTGGTCGTGATAAAAGGAGAAAAGTGTGGTGATGACTTGTATCATCTGATGGAGAATACAGTGATTGATAGTGTTCATTTGACCTCGATGAGTAATTGGAAATTTGGTGCATGGAATAACCAATGCTGGTATAGGGTGTCTTTTATGGATGCAATAAGGAGAGGTGATGTAGGTTTCTAGACAATAGATGATGATGAGACAGTTTCTATAGTTAGAGAGGACGAATCGAGGTCTCTTTTTGGAGTTGACTAGGTGAGTCAACTCGGAGCAGCTAAACATGTGCATTGGCCATGTTATGATCGAGTCGGATGATGTCTGGACCGAATTGATTCAATGGTATGTGTAGCGGTGATATTTTAAGGTCAATGGTTGTTTGTGTTTATATCAAACAAGATGCAATTCAAGTTCAAGGTAGAAGTGTGTTGTAAGAATATATAACGCAAAACTCACTAAAAAGAACAAGTATAAGTTTTCTTTAGGTGGTTTCGTAATGTGAGCCATGGTAGAGTGTGATGCATATGTCAAAGTTACCCCTCAGGGTTGTGTGGAGAAGATAAGAATAGAGTTTTCTATACTATGTAGCATTGGTATAATTTAAGCCAATGTGGAGATTTGCTAAGGTAGTGGCATGAATTCACACAGCTCTCAACCAAGAGTGGTGACTTGAGTTCACGGTTTTGTTTTTGACAACTATCGATTTTAGCAATTGGTTGTTTTAGGTCTTTTTAAAACCCACTTGTATTGTGAGGTTATTGATGATGATGTATCCTGCCTGAGATGATGAGCTAAGCAGACCAAGCGACTTACCCAAACCGGACTAGTAGACCAGTTATAACTCGCACCAAATACCTGGTCACGGATGTCTGCGCTGACCGAATCGGATGGCTAAGTTGACTAAGTTGTATGATGTCCGAGACGATCAAACCAAATGATTGAGCTGATTGAGCCGTATGATGTTTGAGCCGACCGAACAGTATGTCTGAGCCCCCTAACCAAGCAACATGATGATTGACTTGACTAAATCGGATAGCCGAGCTGATTGAGCCGTATGATGTTTGAGCCGACCGAGTAACATGATGACTGAGCGACATGATGATTGAGTTGACTGAATCAGATGATTGAGCTGATTAAGTTGTATGACGTCTGGGCCGGCCGAATTGAATGGTTGAGTTGATTGAGCAATATGACGACTGAGGCAATTAAATAGCATGACCGAGTTGATCGATTAAAATGATGACCGAGTCAACCGATCAAAGTGATGATCGATTCAACCGAGTAATGTGACAATTGGACTGACTGAACAACATGACCGAGCCGACTTAGTAACATGAAGATTGAGTTAACTGAGCCAACCGATCAGTATGATGACTGAGCCAACCGAGCAAGGTGATGATCGAGTCGACCGGGTACTATGACGATTGGGCTAATTGAACAGCTTCACCGAGCCGACCCAGTAACGTGAAGACTAGGCTAATCGAGCCAGTCGACCAGCATCATGACTGAGCCAATAGAGCAACGTGATGATTGAGTTGACCGAGCAGTTTGGTGACTAAACCGACTGAGCAGCATGATGACTGAGCTGGTCAAGCAACATGATGACCGGCTGAGCGATAGGTGCTGATCGCCATCAAGATAGAAATGCAGTTACACGGCGTGAAGTGATGCAAGGGAACAATCAACTCGACGTTGACACGTGCACCACTCACCCACGTTCCTCTAACTAACTTGGGGAATATTCCTGACAAGGACCATGCACTTGTACGGAGCCTAGGTCCACTGCGCATAAGGAAAACCTTTATATAAAAAGGAGAACCTCAAAGAAGAAGGTATGCAAAAATAACCTGAAAAAGAATACCAAAAAGCTATTTAAGGTTTAGTTACCGACTTGACCATCGAAGCAACTACAGCCGATGCCACACCAGCGTCTACCTCTAATGGATTACAGGTGAACTGAACTGGAGGTTCACGGAGCAAGATGTCCAGGCGGCCATCTTGATGAGCCAATTCTCAACATCATTTATTGGCGCTGTCTATGGGAACGAAGGTGTTCTCCGGTAAGACAAAGGTCGCATGGTTGAAATTGGCTCCATGATGGAGGCATGCCGAAATGCCTCATCCATAAGTGATCATGATGAAAGGGAAGCATAAGCTATCAATCACCACTTTAGAACAAGAGATCCAAGTGGTCATGCAGGTGGAAACTCACTCCATGATGCGACGGATCTAAGTGCCCTGGAATGAATGCGACGGAACCATCTCCTACATCTGTATTAGAGGTTTTCTAGGATAACCCCAACCGTCTACATTAACTAGTTTTCGAAGTGGATTTGGTGGGTGTTGGAGATCTTGCAAATTCTCCATCAGAAAACAATGGCAACTCGATTTATTCACTGTTAGAAGTATAGAATGTTGATGTCCAAACTGCTCTGCTCTTGGCTTGTAGATAGGGTTCTGTGGTATTAGTTGAATGCTATGATGGAGACGATGAGAGTTAAGACCCCATTTACAGTTGAAGCCCTAATTTGGAAGAACGATCCAAGGGGGCAGTCCTTGACCGAGAGATCAAGCTAAGAGAGGTAGGAATGCTAGCCCGTCATTTTCGAACCTACACCCCACTCAATTCATCCCCCCCCGAGCATACACTTATTACTAGGAGACATTGGGGGGCAAGTTGTTGCCCCGACCATGGAACGTTGAACACTTAAAAAAGAACTACTAATAAGCATGTAATCCAAATTATGATATTATGAAATTCTTTTGTTTGCTAATATGTGTAGAACAAACGATCTACAACGAATCCTGAGCATTGGAAGGATGGAATGACCATGAAAATGGCTAAGTCCAGAAGGACGACCTCGGCCTATAATTAAAGTCCCGAGTGGAGTCTGAAAAATGGACTAAGTCCAGTAACACGACCCCTCGGTCTACTACAATGGTCTATAACCAACATCCCAAGTGGAGTAGGAAAGATGGACTAAGTCCAGTAAAACGACCCATCGATCTACTACAACAGTTTACAACCAATGTCCCGAGTGGAGTCGTAAAGACTAAATCTAGTAACACAACCCCTCGGTCTACTACAACGGTCTACAACCAACGTCCCAAGTGGAGTCATAAAAATGGACTAAGTTTAGTAACACGACCCCTCGGTCTACTACAACGGTCTACAACCAACGTTCCGAGTGGAATCGTAAACATGGACTAAGTCTAGTAACACGACCCCTTGATTTACTACAACGGTCTACAACCAACATCCTGAGTGGAGTCAAAAAAATAAACTAAGTCCAATAAAATGATCCCTCAGTCTACTACAACGGTCTACAATCAATGTCTCGAGTGGAGTCGAAAAAATGGACTAAGTCCAATAAAACGACCCTTCGGTCTACTACAAACGATTTATAACGAATCCCAAGAGTTGGAAGGATGGACTGACCATGAAAATGGCTTAGTTTAGAAGAATGACCTAGGTCTACAAACAATCTACAACAAATCTCGAGAGTCGAAAGGATGGACTGACCATGAAAATAGCTAAGTCCAGAAGAATAACCTTGGTCTACAAATGATCTATAACCAATCTAGATTCAGAAGGATGGACTGACCATGAAAATGGCTAAGTCCAAAAGAATGACCTTGGTCTACAAATGATCTACAGCAAATCTCAAGAGTTGGAAGGATGGACTGACCATGAAAATGGCTAAGTCCATAAGAATGACCTCGGTCTACAAATGATCTACAATGAATCTCGAGTCGGAAGCCTCAGTCTACAAATGATCTACAAAAAATCTCGAGAGTCGGAAGGATGGACTGACCATGAAAATGGCTAAGTCCATAAGAATGACCTCGGTCTACAAATGATCTACAATGAATCTTAAGTTGGAAGGATGAACTGACCATGAAAATGGCTAAGTCCAGAAGAATGACCTCGGTCTGCAAACGATCTACAACGAATCTCGAGAGTCGAAAGGATGGAATGACTATGAAAATGGTTAAGTTCAAAAGAATGACCTCGGTCTACAAACAATCTACAACAAATCTCGAGAGTCGAACGGATGGACTGATCATGAAAATGGCTAAGTCTAGAATAATGACCTCGGTCTACAAATGAACTACAACGAATCCATAGCATCAGAAGGATGGACTAACCATGAAAATGGCTAAGTCCAGAAGGAAGACCTCAGTCTACAAAGGACCTTTGAAGAAGAATCACCCATGCCTATAACAAAAGGAATAGCTTAAGAGCTCAAAGAATTCCGATGACAATACGATATAAAGGGAAACTAATTGATATTTATAAACAACTCAAGCCACACCCCTAATTGTTAGATCGTTCAGACCAATCTGTACCTTCGAACAAGCCTATTAATCAAGTAAAAATGGCTCCAGACACGATGGCTATGTTGCAGAATTATGATGGCATGGGGCCCTATGAAGCATGCACCATAACTGCAATAATCTGAAGCGTCTCTAGCATAAGTGGGACGAATAAACTACCACATTTCCAATGACCAAGCTACGATTTAGAGAATGGGGGGGCAAATGATGATGATATATCCTGCTTGAGACGATGAGCCAAGTGGACCAAGCGGCTTACCTAAACCAAACCAGTAGACCAGTTATAACCGCACCAAATACCTGATCACAGATGTTCAAGTTGACCGAATTGGATGGCTGAGTTGACTGAGCTGTATGATGTCCGAGCTGACCGAACCGAATGGTTGAGCCGATCGAATTAGATGATCGAGCTAATTGAGCCATATGATGTCTGAGCTGACCTAACAACATGTCCAAGCCCCCTGACCAAGCAACATGATGATTAACTCGACCAAATCGGATGGCCGAGCTGATTAAGCCGTATGATGTCCGAGGCGACCGAGTGACATGATGACCGAGCAACATGATGATTGAGCCGACCGAATTGAATGGCTGAGTTGATTGAGCAATATGACGACTAAGCTAATTGAATAGCATGCCCGAGTTGACCGATCAGAATGATGACCAAGTCAACTATTATGATCGAGTCGACCGAGTAATGTGACGATTGGATTGACTGAACAACATGACCGAGCCAACTCAATAATGTGAAGATTGGGCTGATCGAGTCGACCGATCAATGATGACCAAGCCAACCGAGCAAGGTGATGATCGAGTCGACCGGGTAATATGACGAATGGGCTGACTGAACAGCATGACAAAGCCGACCTAGTAATGTGAAGACTAGGATAACCGAGCCAACCAACCAGCATCATGACAGAGCCAACCGAGCATCGTGATGACTGAGTTGACCGAGTCGACCAAGCAGTATGATGACTGAGCCGACCGAGTAGTATGGTAACCGAACCGACCGAGTAACATGATGACTGAGCTGGCTGAGCAACATGATGACTGACTGAGCGATAGGTGTTAACTGCCATCAACATAGAAATGCAGTTACAAGGCGTAAAGTGACGCAAGGGAACAATCAACTTGATGTTGACACGTGCACCACTCACCCACATTCCTCTAACTAACTTGAAAATATTTCTGACAAGGACTACGCGCTTGTACGGAGCCCAGGACCATTACGTGTAAGGAGAACTTCTATATAAAGAGGGGAACCTCAAAGAAGAAGGTATGCAAAAATAACCCGAAAAAGAATATTAAAAAAATATTTAAGGTCTAGTTACTAACTTGACTGTCGGAACGGCTATGGCCGGTGCCACACTGGCATCTACCTCTAATGGATTGCAGGTGAACCGGACTGGAGGTTCACGGAACAGGATGACTAGGCAGCCATCTTGATGAGCCAATTCTCAGCATCATCAGTTATGATTATGATTTCTTCTCTTAAGCTTGAAATAGGTCTTGGAAGAAAAGAAGCAGCTGCAAAACTCTTGTAATCTCTGGTCTTACATAGTGAAATGTCTTCACTGTTTTTGCTCATGGACGTAGGCTTCAAGTCGAACCACGTTAAATCGTCTTGTGTTTTGTGTGTGTTAGCCGTTTACATTAGTTTCTTCTTCTATTATTTATTGAGTACAATCCAAATCTAGGATTCTGCACAACAGTTCTGATAAGAAATCTACAAGTGGTTTCACTGTCTACTTTGGAAACAATCTGGCTATGTGGTCAGTGAAAAAGCAAGCCACTGTCTCACGATCTTCAACCAAAAGTCTGTTGGATTCGTATGTTGCTTACAGAACTTAAGATTCCTCTGGTGCAGATGCCAATCATTTGGTGTGAAAATCAGTCAGCGATTGCATTGGCCGCATAATCTTGTGTTTCATGGGAAGAACCAAACACGTAGAGAAGGATTATCAGTTTACTCATGAAAAAGTGTTGCAAAAAGTATTACAAGTGTGTCATATACCAACTAATATTCAGCATGCAGATAATTTAACTAATCCATTATCATTTGTAAAATTTCATCCGTTTAGGTCCAACTTTCATTGGAGTGTTACCCTACTAAACTTGAGGGGGGATATTAAAAAAGAGGTAAAGAAATAGTTAAGAAGTCTGTTATATTAGTTATAGTCGTCTGTTAAGTAGTTAGAACAAAACTGTATCGGAAGAGCTGATGTAACTCTAAAGTACCGTTGAGCATGTACAGATTGATTATAAATAGGAGGTAGAGCTTCGGTTGAGGTAGCTGAGTTTTTCGCTTACTTCGGATAATTTAATAAACATGTATTTATTTATTGTGTATTTACTATAACACTTTTTTCTTGTAGATGATATTTGGCCACGTATGATAACTATGGTGCACACACTGATGACTAAGCAATAATTCATCGGGATGAAATTTTATGCGCCACGCCCCCTGATGGGACACTCGGGGCGGAATCAATTCACTTTTTGAAGGTTTTTGATGGGGGATGTCACACCTGATATCAGACCAACATAAGCCGTCCGAAATACTCTACGCCACCCCCCTTGTGAGCCACTCAGCCACACAAGGGGGATCAACTCAGTTTTTGAGATGTCACCTCACTTTCAAAAAGTGAATTGATTCTCTCCCTTGTGTGGCCCTCCAAGGGGATATCTGTGTAGGCAGTTGGACTGACCCCTAGTGTCTTTTTGTTGAACGGTGTGAGCATTTGACATGTAAGAGGCCTGAAATCCTTTACGCCACCCCCCTTGTGAGACACTCAAGAGCCACACAAGGGAGGTGGCATAGAGGATATCAGCCCCATGTAAGAGGAGCCCTCTAATTGATCTAAACACCCAATTCATAAACTTTCCCTTTCTAGATTGAATGATGCTTCTTTCTTCCTGTTTGATCATGTATCATCGTTCCAGTTAGATTGTTGCACAAGCTCTGCAAGGAGTCCTATGCAGAGCCTATCAGTATGAGTGTGTCCTAACATGGTGTATTTTGGTCATTACACGAAATGGAGGTGTTTATTGTTAGTACTCAACCCAGTGCAATGATAAAACATACTCCTTAATGGCCAAAATACCCCCTCATACATCCTGATTGGTTATACAATTGTGTTGACTCTTTTTTTTTTAACACAAAATATCTAAGTGGTGGCCACCAACTAAGGTGACCGTATCAATGAAAGAGTGTGTGGACATTCCAGGATATTTTGGGTATATCTTTCTTGTTTTGCCCGTCATGACTATTAGTGGTGGGCTTTGTTTTATTATTATTATTATTATTGATAACAAAAGTCTTTCTTGACTCTTATTGATCCGTTACAGATCCTTTTGAATGTTTAGAAACAGAAACTTTGGACACGTGATAAAAAAATCATAAGTGAAAAGTTGAATTAGGGATTTTAATTTTTTCTCAAGTGTGGACCACCAAAATTTGGAGACCGTTAACAAAGGATTCAGATTCTGTCATGTCTGCCTATGTCCCGTTAGGACTTGTGCACAACCAAAGTGAAAATGGCTATGCATAGGTTGTGCACATCTTTTTATGCCAAATCCTGCACTTAGGTTATGGACAGGTCCTAACAGGACAGGATCTAAACCTTTAACAGAAGTTTTACGATCAGGACTCAGGAGAGGATCCAGGCCGGAATCGTATTTAACTTTCTCTTTGCGGGAATTCGTTTGGATTTTTCTGTGATCTTTCATCTTTGGTTGTGAATTGTGATGCATTGGATCCGTCATTAACGGTTTGCCTTGTAACTGTAGAATCAAAGGAGGATGGGGTTGGAGGCTCTCACTGGGTTTGGCTGGCATTCCTGCACTCCTCCTGACCGTTGGGGCGCTCCTGGTTGTCGACACCCCTAACAGCCTTATAGAGCGTGGTCGCCTGGACGAAGGAAAAGCCGTGCTCAGGAAGATTCGAGGCACGGACAAGATCGAACCCGAGTTCCTTGAGTTGGTTGAGGCAAGCCGTATCGCTAAAGAAGTAAAGCACCCCTTCAGAAACCTGCTCAAGCGGAGGAACCGACCCCAGCTGATCATTGCCATGGCCTTACAGGTGAGAGAATCAATCTCATATCTCATTACTATGGTAGCTTCAATCAGGATGACTAACATAATCTGTCTTAGGCCCTGCTGAAAAGTTGGTTTTCTCGTGATTCAAGCTATTTAGTTACTGTTGTGTGAAAACCTAGATTTGGGGATCGTATGCAACAAAGAAGAAAAAATAAAATAATACAAATAGCAATCACACATAACTAGAAGATGACGATTTATGTGTTTCGGCCTGAAGCCTCCGTACAGGGGAGAAAATGAAGAGAGCTTCCATTATGATCGAAAACAGAGATTTCAATGAAAAGAGTGATGACACGGAAATCTAGAAACCTTCAAATATAAACCCCAAAACCCTAATCTTTGGGTTGTTCACCCATATATGGGTCATATTCGGGTTTTCTTCGGATCATCCGAGTTATATCTTGGGTTGAATACAAGACATTAAGGTTACCAAGAACCAAAATTCTCCAGTATTCAAAATTTCTCACCTAACTAATTTTTTTCGTGTGAACAGCCATATTATTTTCTCGCTTTAAAAATTCTCCCTTTCTCAAAAAAATTGTAGTATATAAGGTGTTTTTTTTTCTTTTTCTTGGCAACCAAACAATCATAAGAAAAGGATAGAAAATTACGGATTTTTTCTTTTCTTTTCTATTCAATTCAAGGCAATCAGACAGGGGCCCTCATGGAAAGTTTAACCCATGTTTTAGTTTGATCTCTTAGTATATTAAAGATGTTTGCTTACTGAAGTTTCTTCTGTCGGACAGATCTTTCAGCAATTCACCGGCATCAACGCGATCATGTTCTACGCCCCGGTGCTATTTGACACACTAGGGTTTGGCAGTGACGCATCCTTATACTCAGCTGTCATCACAGGGGCCGTCAATGTCCTCTCCACCATCGTCTCCATCTACTTCGTCGACAAGGCCGGCCGGCGTGTGCTCTTACTCGAAGCCGGCGTTCAGATGTTCTTATCCCAGGTCATAATAGCAATCCTACTAGGGATCAAGGTCACAGACACCTCGGACAACCTTAGCCGCGGCGTTGCGATCATAGTGGTGGTGATGGTGTGCACGTTCGTCTCCGCATTTGCATGGTCGTGGGGGCCCCTGGGGTGGTTGATCCCCAGCGAGACGTTCCCATTAGAGACACGGTCGGCAGGTCAGAGCGTGACGGTGTGTGTCAACCTCCTCTTCACCTTTGTGATTGCACAGGCCTTCCTCTCGATGCTCTGCCACTTCAAGTACGGCATTTTCTTATTCTTTTCTGGGTGGGTGTTCATCATGTCCTTCTTCGTCTTCTTTCTGCTGCCGGAGACTAAGAACATCCCAATTGAGGAGATGACTGAGAGAGTTTGGAAAAGGCACTGGTTGTGGAAGAGGTTCATGGATGATGAAGACCATGTGGGAGTTGTTGTTGGTGTTCCTTATCATGGGGGAGATGGGAAGAGCAATGGCGTTAATGCTTCTTCTGAGTTGTAAGGTTTGAAACCTGATTGAAGACAATTGGTTCTCATACTAGAATAGAAATATAAAAAAAATAGGTGCAACTATTCCATTTATAAGTTTCATTGTTGCTTGCTGTATATTTGCGGATTGGGCAAGTTTTAGTACCACGGTTTCTTTTTAATTTGTTCAAGTAAACAACTTATATTCGATTTGCACATCTCTTTGAATGGTAAAGGTGAATGGAAGCCATGTGTTTGATGTTATAGCAAAATGTTTCATCCCTTTGTGAGTCATTATGTTGTAAATAGATTTGATATATCGAAGAGACCATGGTTAAATTTACAAGAAGGGGGGGTTGCAACCAGTGTGGATCCTCTATATATGGTGGTGTTTCCCTTCAGTGATCCTGTAGCTATTGTCAGGGACTGTTACGTGGTGATTAATGTTTGAATTTGGTGCTTTTTTGGGTTTTTACTTTTGCACCAAAAGACACTTTTAAACCTAGTGTTCCCCACGTGCCTACCTATGGTTATCGCTACAGGATTGCTATAGGAAATACAACCGCAGAGGATCGCATCTTAGTGGTAACTAGTGGCCCCTCCACCTCCAGGCGTAAAGAGCTGATCTGATTGGCTAGGAAGAGAATTTCTGCCCTGCGGGCCATCCTGGGTTAGGTCATAGGTGTTTTTCTCTTGATAAAGGATCTCCTTCATTCAAACTTGTCTGTTCCTGTCACACCCTGAAACCCAAACAATCAAGGTCGAATCCTGGGGTGTGAAGGAACCCTCATCTCCTTATTTCCTTAATTAATTTAAGGTAATTGCACTTTCATTCAAAATTTCAACAGCATGCCGACATAAAATGGGCCCTAGGAAAGTTTCTCATATCTAAACAAAATCTGTAACCTATATTCAAACAAGTACTTCTATTTATATATGCACATCCAAACAAATGTTATAGTGACTGTCCTCCTGACAATATACTTCTCATGCACATATCCACAAGATATATACATTATTTACATCTCTTTACATAAGACATCAGTATGTTCAAGTATACATAGCCCACCTAAATATATACATCAAAGCTCCTCTAACTCACAAAACTAATCAAAAAATCTATTGGCTACCTGTAAGACCAGTTCTTTCGAGGAAACACTCATCAACAAAACTCTCACTCAGTGCTCCACATCTTGTGAGCCGCGTTATTTGCAATGGTAGATATTTTTAGGTGAGCTCAAGAAAGTTCAGTAAGTTAAGTTCAAGTTCTAAAATTTATAGTAGACACAATTTTAAAAATAAAAACAACTAAATCATGTGACATCTCAATCATAATAATTACATGGAATTAAAACCGATATAAATCTGATGTTACTTGTGGATGGTAGAATTCCACCACCATGTCAATCCAAGTTGAGTCGCTTCTTTCTGGTTTGGTTCAACATTGGTTGGAACCTGCAAGTTGTTGAGTTTCCCTGAGACACTCTTCGCACCGGTGTGGTACATGCCGATTGACCTTCAACGATCAAGTTAGCAGGGTTGATATTTGTTTGAGTGAGGTTCAGTGTGATTACCTCGATTTGTAAGAAGATGAGTGTAGGATTTTTGTTCCTCCTCTACAACTAATGCTTCGTTCCTTCTTATAGAGCTTTAATGGAGTTTGTTCATCTCCATTAGGGATTGTGATGTTGTCGTTTCCTTGGAATCTTGGGAAGTTAGGTTGATCTTGAGTTTGATTTTGTTTTGGCTTCTTCTAGACGAGCTATTAGAGTTAAACTCGCAGAGTAATCGTTGGTAGATCATATCTTTGACTCAAGTTTGTGTTCGTTGTGCTTGTTGTAGTGATATCACATAGCTTGACATGTTTGAATTTAAACATGCATGTCACTGACGTGTCGAGATGCCTCAAATCTAGTTTGATGTGCATGGCGCTTAAGCTTGATCTTACTTGGTCTACTCTAGAGCAGACCAACCTAGAGTCCGGCTTGGTTCATGGTTAACCATTTCGTGATTAGAGCTAGTTTAAAATAAACACTTAGCGGCATTTGATTGGTGAGAGTTTTTTTTTCCTACCACACTACTCATGTTTCAAATTTTAAAAGTAGCTTATAATACGATTACACAACTTTAAGTATGTAATCCTATTAATGCAACTACATAGATCCACATGAAACTATATAAATTCATGCATTTAGATCTATTATGTATGAAATATGACTATTTTCACTCAAAAGATGCATTAGATTGTTATAAGCGAGTCTCATGTGTATGAATTATGCTAATAATAATGTTGTAAAAGATGCAGCTCACAAATATGGAAATCACACTAATAACCTAATAACTCATCGGACGACAAGCTTCCTAAAAGTCGAAACTTCTTGCCTCTCCTGAGGAGACCATCTGGATACAATCCAAGGATAAGCAATGACTCTGGTGCGTCCACTAAGCCACTCCAAAATTGGAAACCGGAGTCTCTCAAAGATCGAAATCTATCAGAGACCTAAACCTCACTGAGACAAATATCTCATATTACCTAAATGAGTATTACTGCATCAGAGAGCTGGCAACATTGAAAGCCCATGACCACATAGGTATAAGTCAATGCCCCTTAATAGAATCATAGCTGCCAAAATACCTAGTACCTGCAACATACAATGAGGTACCACTACAAAACAATGAATAATCCCTCCTGCAATATCAGTAAACAATGACATATACACAATCCAAATAATATTTTTAAATCTATCATTTAAGCAACTTCTCATGCACTAGATGATTTTAATTTTTTTATTTAACAATTGCTTAACAAACCAACTCTCGATAACAATTATATAAAATTCTAGTCAATTTATTTAACAAAATTGATATCAAAATCTCAATGCACATATAATTTCACTACATTATAAGTCAATGCAATTAAACTATGATATCACATAGTTATCAAAATTCTAACACTTAAAACATATATATATATATATATATATATATATATATATATATATATAGAGAGAGACTCTCTAATAAAAAACTCACTCTCACCC
>JAOXJP010235678.1:0-23989 GCA_025762735.1 Platanus orientalis | reverse complement strand
CGCCTGATCCGGCGATCCAGAGCTTGGATCGCCCGATCCTTCGCTATACCCGATTACCATATAGAACCGAGATCGGTCCCGACTGATCCCGATCTGAGCCCGGATTGGGCGAGTTTTAAAACTATGTGTATTTAGGGGGTATTTATGGAATAAGGGTGTGGTATACTATACCCATACTGTTGATACACCATATGCACTGTATAGTGAAACCATCCCTAATATAAATACCAACCGTATGAGGTCTAGGACTTGGATGATTCAATTCTCAATCTCTCTTATTCCCTCTCTTATTCTTTTCTCCTAACTACTTGCAGGAACAACTACTGACTCAACCAACTTGGTATCAGAGCAAGTCGAGAAGTTGATTTAACAAGACAGAAGAAGACGATGAACCCAGACCCTTGCTGACGCCAGTGTCCGTATGGCTTACGTTAGCAGATTGTGTGTGTTAGAGGTGGACGAAGACAGATCTAAGATTGTCTCGAATAATGGGCATTTTTGGTATTTTTTAAAAAAATTTGAAGCATCTAAGTGGGTTTTTCAAAGGGTTTTCTTTAGCAACCCAAAACCCTTTGTTTTTTAAGATTTGATGATTATGCTCATACGAGGGACTCTTGTTTCGATTGTTGGAAAAGGAGTGACCTTTTTTTGCTGGGGAGACAAGTCCCGCGAAGTTTGGTAAGGGATCGAGAGAGATCCTTCATTTTTCTCCTTAGCTAGTGTTTCCTGGGTCACGAACATGTATGGTGCCCATTCGAATCCAGGGTTTGATGTGTTGTGTTGCTTGGAACTCATGGATCTTGTTGGGAAAATGAGATCTGAGGACCTGATCGTGTTGTCGGGGACCTCTATAACTCATGTCCTTCCATGTCCCCGCATGTTCTACTACACCAGATGATTGGCTTATTGTACTAGCATGTTATGGTTCCTTGTTTGCTCTTGGTTTATGATCTGTGATTGAGTTTCGTTATGTCTGAAGTGAGCCAGACATCCAGCTTGAAAGAAAGTGAAATGGGTACATTTGGGGGTGTGGTAACTGAATCCCCCAACACACCTACTACTACAATTAAATTTGATGGTACTAATTACCTTACGTGGTCAAAATCTATCCTTATTCATATTCAAGGTAGAGATAAGGAGGAATATTTGATAGGAGAAACAAAGAAGCCCTCCAAGGATGATCCAAAGTATAAAAATTGGAAGATAGAAAATGCGAAGGTTATGGGATGGTTACTTGGTTCGATGAGACCGGAAATTAGTGATCATTATTTATTCTTGGAAACAATACATCGAATCTGGGATTCTTTTGCCAATGCCTATTCTGAAATTGGACACACAATGAAGGTGTATGACCTTAGGCAAAGGATTGCCCAAATTAAACAGGGAGATAAACCTCTTGCAATCTACTATTCAGCTCTCAAGAAAATGTGGGAGGAGTTAGCCTTCTATCCTACTCATTGTCCATCCTGTTCACAAGATGCAACAGTTTACTACAATCATGTAGAGGAGATTCAGGCCTTCGAGTTTTTGGCTGGGTTGAATCCTGATTATGAGTAGATTAGGGTGCAAGTCCTCAATATGGGTCATCCTCTCACTTTCTCTCACGTTGAATGAAGTCTTTGCTCATATTCACTGTGAAGAAGACCGATGTGGAGTTATGACTCCCGCCTCTTTCATCGAGAAATCTACACTAGTTTCAAGTTCATCCAGAGGGGGTCGTGGTCATGGGGGCAGATCTACCTACTCATTAGATGATCGAGCGCTTGAAATGTGAGCACTGTGGTCGCTTTAGACATACCAAAGATCAATGTTTGGATCTTCATGGACACCCACTAGACTTAGCTCCTTGATCTTCTTTCCATGGTGGATTCAGTACTGGTAGAGGAGGTGGTCATCTTGGTGGATAAAGACTTAATGCCTTCTCAGTTACTTCTACACCCACAGAGTTACCTACTATGCCTCCCGCTTCTCCAGATATTGGTGCTCTATCTAGTGATGAGATTGCAGTTTTCTGACGTTTTGTTTTTCAGCTTAATCATTCTTCCATGGCTCCTGCGTCGTCCTTCACCCACTCAGGTACATCTGTATTCGCCTTGTCTGCCTTAATTACTACTCCTTAGTGCTCTTGGATCATTGATTCAAGGCCTCCCACGATATGACTGGTATGACCTCTTTATTTACTTTATATCGGGTTTGTTCTGGAAAAATAAAGTTTGCATAGCTGATGGTTCTTTTTCTTTTGTCGCTGGTCAAGGGGACATCCTTGCCACCTCTGATTTAAGTCTAACATCTGTTCTTCATGTTCCAAACTTTACTTTGAACTTGTTGTCTATTAGCCATCTTACCAAAAATCTTAATTGCTATGTAACGTTTTTTTTCTTCCTACCATGTATTTTAGGACATGACGACGAAGAAGACGATTGGTTTGGGGAATGAGAAAGATGATTTATACATTTTGTACTCTAACCCACCTGTAGCTACTTTTGCAATAAAGATGAATGCATCTTCATTCACAGATGAGTTGTTTTCATGTCATTGTCGACTTGGTCACTTGTCATTTTCTGTCCTCTAGAAGATGTTTCCTCATTATTCAATTTCTAAATCTGATGTTTATTGTGAATCTTGCCAATTGGCAAAGCACTGTAAGTCCATTTATCCAGTTAATAAGAATAATAAAAGTTTAGTTTCATTTTCAATTGTGCATTCTGATGTGTGGGGTCATTCTCCTACTATTTCTTTGTCTGGCTTTAAGTATTTTGTGACTTTTGTGAATGACTGTTTGAGAGCCATGTGGCTTTGTTTGTTGAAAAATAAAAGTGATGTGAGTATTGCATTTAAGTCTTTTAATGCTATGATATGTATTCAATTTAACACAAAACTCCAAGTCTTGAGATCTGACAGTGGGGGAGTACCTTTCTTGTGACTTGTCTTCCTTTTTTGATGAGTTTGGTATTGTTCACCAGACCACATGCTCAGGTACTCCTGAACAAAATGGGGTGGTAGAACGGAAAAATACACATTCTGGAAGTTGCTCGTGCGATCATGTTCACTATGAATGTGCTTAGGACTTTTTGGTATGAAGCCATTCAAACGGTTGTCTACCTCATGAACATGATGCCCTCTCGTGTTCTGTCTTACAAGTCACCTCTTGCACTTCCTTGTTCCCTCTTCCCCTTAAAACATTTTGTTGCATCTGTTATGTTCATGTACCTAAATGTGACCGCTTCAAATTAGACCCTAAGACATGCAAATGTGTCTTTTTGGGTTACGAAGTTGATCAGAAAGGGTATTAGTGTTATCATCTCCCCGCTCGTCGCAAGTTTGTGTCACGGGATGTTACCTTCTTTGAATCCACTCCCTTTTTCTCATCCAGTGGGACATCATTTCTTCAGGGAGAGCAGTCTGTAAGTGAAGTGTTGTCCCCCTCAGTTCTGTTTCCAATTCCTATTTATCATTTTGATGGTAGTAGTGGTGATGGTGGAAAGGGGGAGAAAGAACTACAATTATATACTCGGACAAAGAAACAAAGACAAAAAAAAGACTTAAACATAACTTCTCATGAACCACTCCATGAGTCTACTTTGGAACCAACTCTTGAATCAGGTAATGATTTTCCTATTCCTTTTTCTCCCTTACTTGCTCAAACCTTTGATAATTTGGACCTTGATCAATTTATCACCCTTAGAAAGGGTGTGAGGACTTGTACCAAACACCCAGTGTCTAATTTTGTCTCATACCATGCACTCTCACCATCCTTACACAACTTTTATATTGTTTTATCGTCTATTTCTGTTCCTCACATTGTGTCTAAGACTATTCTATAACCCAAATGGAGGGTTGCTATGGAAGAGGAAATGAAAGCGTTCAAAAAGAAGAAAATATGAAAGCTGGTCAATCTTCCTTGAGGAAAGAAGTTAGTTGGTTGCAAATGGGTGTTCACAGTCAAGTATAAATCTAATGGTACTGTAGATAGGTACAAGTCGAGACTAATTGCCAAGGGATATACTCAAACATTTGGTATAAATTACCAAGAGACATTTGCCTCAGTGGCAAAAATGAATTCAGTAAGGGTACTTATCTCACTGGCAACAAATCAAGAGTGACCCTTTTTGCATTTTGATGTGAAAAACGCCTTTTTACATGGGGATTTGTAGGAAGAGATATACATGGCTATACCACCTGGATTCTCCATGTCAAATGTTAAAGGCAAAGTTTATAGACTAAAGAAGGCGTTGTATGGGTTAAAGTAGTTTCCGTGAGCCCCGGTTTGAAAGATTTAGGGCAACTATGGTGAAAACACGATATAAACAAACTCAAGCAGATTATAGTCTTTTCGTCAAGCGTTTAGCCCTAAAGACAACAACTCTAATAATCTACATAGATGATGTAGTTATAGATAATGATGACGTGGAGTTGCAAAGTTTAAGAGCATCTTAGCAAAGGAATTTGAAATAAAAGATTTGGGATCACTCAAATACTTTCTTAGGATAGAAGTTGCCAAGTTCAAGCAAGGTATCATTTTTTCTCAGAGAAAATATGTATTGGATCTGTTAAAGAGTCAGGAATGACATGCTACAAACCTTATTCTACACCCATTGAGGCAAATCAAAGACTCAAAGAAAATGACAGTGTGCGGTTAATTGATGCTGAAAGATATCAAAGGCTAGTAGGACGACTTATTTACTTGTCTCTAACTCGTCCAAACATCACTTATGGTGTGAGTGTCATAAGCCAGTTCATGCGTACTCCCACTTAGGATCACTTGGAAGCAGCATATAGAGTTCTCAGATATTAGAAGGGTTGTCCAAGGAAATGTATGCTATACAAGAGATGTGGGCATTGTCAAGTAGAGGTGTATGCTAATGCAGACTGGGCTGGTTTAGTAACAGATCGCAGGTTTACATCAGAATATCGTACTTTTCTTGGTGAAAACTTGGTAACCTGGTGAAGCAAGAAACAATCAGTGGTTGCTAGATCTAGCGTTGAGGCTGAATTTCTATCTATGGCTCGTGGCATCTGTAAATCATTGTGGTTGAAGATGTCATAAGCTGCCATAAACATTGCACATGACCCCGTGCAGCATGATAGAACTAAACGGGTTGAGGTGGATCACCATTTTATTAAGGATCATATAAAAGGGGCACATATGTACCCCCTTTATTTAAACTCAACATCAACTTGCACTATGTCTACAAAAGACCTAAGTGAAGCACAATTCTTGTACTTGATTGGTAAGCTAGGAATGATAGACATTTACTCACCAGCTTGAGGGGGAGTGTTGGAGAGTGATATTATGTATTTAGGGGGTATTTATGTAATAAGGGTGTGGTATACTATATCCATAATGTTGATATTCCATATACACTGTATAGTGGATCCATTCCTAATATAAATATCAACCGTATGAGGTCTAGGACCTGTATGATTCAATTCTCAATCTCTCTTCTTCTTCTTCTTTTCTCCTAACTATTTGCAGGAACAATCACTGACTCAACCAACTAACACTTGCGATATGTATCAAAGATGGTGTAAGAAATGGAAACTACTTCCCCACGTTTGTTTATTCTGCACGGCTTATGGATAATTTCTTAGTAGCATTGTTTCAAAGATATAAGTAACTTTCCGTTCCTTTTGGAGTCCAGTGGGTTTTCTAGGCAACATATTGGAGGCTATGAGATGTTGGATCTCCTCCCCCTTTGGCAAGATGGGCAAGCTGTCATCGTGCTGCGTCCTCGTGGATAAGCTGTGGGGCATCTCTACATAAGATGTTTTAACTCTTAGGATCATGCTCACTTTGTTGAGCATGTTATTGACATAATCACCATTTGGGTGGTCTTATTGGAGTTCTACCGTAGAGGTTTTTAGAGGCATCTCCATACTCCATTGACGACATGTTTAGAGAATAGAGACCGGTTTTCTGTTGCCAAGTGATTCCTCTATTCTGTGGAGACTCTTTTAAAAATTTGGCCCCTTCTGAGGTGAATGTAAACTTTGATGGATGATCATTTGGGAATCCATGACCCTTTTGTGTACAGGGAGTGTTGGAGGATTGCTTTGTAAACTGTAAAGACTAGGTATTCTATCTATGGCCTTGTTGGTTATGGAGATTCCATGAGTACTGAGATCATGGTCCTCTTCCCGGAGCTCAGATTATTCCATGTCCTTGGGTTTGACTGCTTGGTGGAGGGTGACTGTTATTAACATTGTTTGGTTCCATCTGACTTCTAGTGGCCCTTGGATTGCACCCTTCATCTGAGAGGCTCGTATTTTGATTGCCAAGTTTGACCATCGTGTTCAAATGTTAGGAAAGATCGGCAACTCCTTAGCCAATACGCTTGTGAAGAGGTGGTGTCTATGGAGATTAGATGAATTTTGGGGTTGCTATTCTTCTATGATTGTTTTTCATTCTTCTTTCTAGTGTGATTCTTGAGTTGGCTTGAGTTTCTGGTAGGCTCTTGACTTTCACTGTCCAGACTCTTGGTATTTGGATCTCTTTGATTGAAAAATTAATACTAGAGTAGGGTTTAGGGTTCTAAAGAGATATATTGTTAGGAAGCTTAGGGAAAAAGACCTGATCTTCCAGCTGCAAATCTGCGTACCATATTGTTTAACAGTAGGAACAAACATTATTTTTTCTTCTCTTATCAGTTAGAGCAAACAATATTTGTTTCCTGAAATTATTACCCTGTAGCAACTTTCAATAATTTTCAAGGTTAGTGGTTGGATGCAAGATTTGATATATGGGGAGTGGTTGTCTGCAAGTATAAGTTGCCTCTGTTAGAGATGAACACACCTGGATAAGGGTGTAGAAAACAGTTCATGTCAGCTCTTGTTAAAATCTCCCTATCCATGGTTTTCCACCATTCATAGGGAAGTGTAATTCATTAATCAATTTTGGTTCATGGTATGTAAAAACAAAGTAAATTGGAACTTAAGTTGACACGTAAAAATCCTGTACATGGAGGATCAAATTCTTGTCGGAGAAGCTGCCATTGAATATTCTTTTAAATGAAGATAATATTAAACCAACATTAAATGTGCTAAGTCATTGAACTTATGAGGGAGCTATGGACCTTCAGGTACAAAACTACAAATGCAATCTCAAGTCATCAAGAGTACCTTGCAGTTGGATATGTTCAACATGTATGTCAGTTTTGAATTCTGGTCTCACATTGCATGCCCCTGTTTGTGACTGATTTATGTCTGATGGTTAGGTAAGTTCTACATGTCTGAAAAATTGTTCCAGCTCTTTCTAAACTGTTAATGCATTTTCTGAAATTGTGGTGGGTCCCCAGCAAAGGTCATTTGGATGCTTTAAACTTACACATTCTGATTTGAGAAGCCTATTGTTAATTGTATGTTTTAGTTGTACATATTAGTATAGTTGTTAAGAGATCTAAAGCTCAGTTGGATAATTCAGTGAAAATAATCATAGTAATAGTATCATCGTAGACCATATCCCTGTATGCAATACAATGTGAAATTAGTCTGTATGTTGGTTTCATCTTTAATCAACAGTTTCATATTGTTATATACTTTGTTTTCATTTCTTATTTATTCTTGGTGTGCACTTCAAATGGTTTTGGTGCTGCTTGACTAATCACTTTTTGGGCATGTTGCATCAGGGAGTCACTGCTGTATTGAATTTCCAGAGCGAAACTGAGTCCACAAATTGGGGAATTGATTCCAAGTCGATCAATGATGCTTGCCAACGATTTAATATCCTTATGATCAACTATCCTATAAGGTGATTGATAGACTTTTATGCCACCTTCTGTTTGTGCACACCATTGGTGAACATCTTGCCTCTTAATTGATTAATATATTTCAATTGGTAGTGGGTGTTTTGCACTTCCACTCGGGGTCTTACCACTCTTCTAGAAAGTGGAATTGTTGCAAGTCCTGAGTGCCTGCCATTTTATCATTTTCATTATTGTTCTGATGGGTAATTGGGTAGTGGGGAGTGCAGGCTCTGGCTGATGTTGGCTTCTGTTTTCGGGTTTATGCTTTCTCATCTCTGATTGATATGATTAAACATGGTTTATTTTAGACCCAGTGTTGACGACTGACCATATACTTTTTGATTTTATAAACAAGATTTTTTTTTTTGGGTGGGTTAGCTAAAAGGTGTTTCAACCTTTACTTGGGTATTCAGTTCCTAATGCTTGAAATTTGCTGCCTTATCTGCGTACCTCTTCTTCATTCCAAAAATTTGCACACACACACACACACATAATATGTATATAAGAAGCTCTATATTGTTTGGAATATTACTTTTTATTGGTTATACTTAAGGCTGCAAATTTGGCCGTGCTGGCCTGAAGCTTGATTTGATTGACCCAAAATATGGGCGGGCTGGGCCAGGTTAATTTTGGTTGGGGTGAGTTTGGGCTTAGGTTTTCAAGCCTGAAGTAATATACAGGCTGATTTCGGTTAGGCCTCATCCCAGCCTCAGCCCAACCCAAAGCTCATCCTGGCCAGTGATTTTTTAAATCATATTCTGCCCTGAACTAAGCTTGAACTCGGTCAAATTCAGTTTGAACTTGGACCAAACTCAGACTATAGGCCGTTAAGTTTGGGCCAGCATGAAGTTGGCCCAAAGCCCACTTTTCAAAATTGGGCTGATTATGGGCAAAGCTGCTACACTTTGGGCCAAGCTCAAGCTGATCTCGGCCTGGCCCTGCCCTTCCCGGCCCGACTTGCAGCCATAGTTACACCATACTTACTGGTATAATTGGATGGGATAAACACTTTTCCATTGTTTATTTTATTTTGCAGGGAGATAGATTCCTTTGACTTGAGGAAGAAACTTCCCTTTTGTGTGGGGCTTCTATTACGCCTGTTGAAAAAGAACCTTCGAGTTTTTGTGACTTGTACTACTGGGTTTGATAGATCCCCAGCTTGTGTGATTGCGTACTTGCACTGGATGACAGATACTTCCCTTCATGCTGCGTACAATTTTGTCACTGGGCTGCACTCATGCCGGCCCGACAGGTTCTGCTCAGAGACCCTCTAATGTATGATCGTATCATTTGGTCCTAATATTGAAAGTTACCTGATATTTTCTATTGTTTGAACTTTGAAGTATTGAACTGTACATGGAATACTCTTAAATGGTGTCCAACCTTGATTTAGATTTTTTGTTATAATTTTTATAATTAGAAACCTGAATGTAATGTCTCAACTGGAACATAACTACTACTTGAGGGTTATTCTTTTTGGTATTTTAATTAAGATGATGAGCTTAGTTTTATCTCTGCAGATTGCTTTTATTGTGTTGAATCTTTTGCATGAATTAGTTATTCTCCCTACACTGTATGTGGCTGGAATAGTGTATGCTAATTCCATCTCAGATGATTTACCCATGTTAGATTTGTTGTGAAATGGATGGGGCTTTGGATATGAAAATAATGATGATGATGATGTTCATGCTTCAGAATGCATGAGAAGTTGGCTTGGGTTTATCTGATTAAATATAGTATTATAATTTTTTGCACAATAATCTTACTTGAAAAGTGGAATAGTACATGTACATAATTATTAGGCTCTTAGCATGTAACTTTTATGGGATTTGAGATCTTTCACTATGGTGTCAAGTGATGTGGGTCTAGGTGAGTTGTGCATGCATGGGGTGCTTCATGATGTTTTGATAGAGCTTTCATGTGATTCTCTCTAGGGGTAGCAATGAGCCGAGCTAGCTCGGCTCAGTTCGGAGCTTGGCCCATCATGAGCCAAGCCTGAGCCTCCATTTGAGCTTGTTTAGTTAAACGAGCCTAAGCCGAGCTACACTAGGCTCAGCTCGCTAAAAGCTTGGCTTGTTAAGGGGTTTTATATAAGTATATTAAAGAAGTGGTATATATATCATAGTACTCATTTTTTAAAATCAAATTATTCATATATATTATTTTATAAAATATCTGATTTGATCTAAATAAAAAATATACAAATATGTATAAAGTAACTAGCATGTGTCAAATCCAAATTAGAATTTATGAGAGCTTAGATAAAATTGACTATGACCAGTGTACTACACTTCTTTTTGGTAACAACCAATGTACTACACTGACAAATGATGTATTATATATATATTGGGTATTTGAATTCGACACCTATTTGGGAACGTATTTTTTGAATCACTTTTAACCCTATATACAAATGAATTGGCATATGTAGTGGAGTGCACATTGGTAAAACACTTGTGTGATGTTATTACATATTGGTTAAAACACTTGTTGGTGACTAAAAATAATGAGCTGAGCTTAGGCGAGCCTGAGCTGAGTTCTCGTTGACACCCCAAATTCTCTCAATTGCATAAACTTTTTTTTCTGGAAACCTTGCACTTTATATCTTATCATTTCAAAAGAATGAGCTGCAACATGGGGATTTTGTGGCCAAAAGAAAGAAAAAAATAGATGGAGTTCTTTTTGTGAATGAGTGTATGGATTCCATAATGAAAGACAATAAAGATGGTATACTTTGCAAGTTGGATTTGGAAAAGGCATATGATTATGTGAGCTGGAATTTTTGCATTATGTTTTTTGTATAATGGGTTTTGGAGAGAAATGGCGAAGATGGATGCAGGTGTGTATAGGTTTGGTTTCCTTCTTAATGTTAGTGAATGGGAGTCTTGCTGGGTATTTTTGGTTCTCTAGGGAACTGTTACAAGGGGACCCCCTCTCTCCCCTTATTTTCATTATGGTGACAAAGGTTTTAAGTTGATTGTTTAATAGAGCCGAGAATGGTTATATTAGGGGTTTTGATGTGGGTAATTAAGGGCTGAAAATAACACACCTTCTGTTTGTAGATGACACAATTATTGTTGTGATACGGCCTTTCTACAATTGGGTTTTCTTTATTGTATTATTAGATTTTTGAGATGGTCTCAAACCTCAAGGTAAACCTGACCAAAAGTGAAATAATTGTAGGGGAGGTGCAAGACCTTAGAAGTCTAACCTTGGTGTTGGGATGTAAATTTGGAAAATTCCCTTTTGACTTAATTAGTTCTCCCGTTGGAATCAAAATTAAAATCAGTTTGGGAGCCAGTAGTGCAAGGGATTGTCAGAAGGTTGGATTCTTGAAAAGCCTTGCTGCATTTGAAAAGTGGTAGACTTACCCTCATCAAGAGCTCCTTGGCTAGCATGCCAAACTACTTTTTATCACTAGTTACGATCCTAGCATCAATTGCGTTAAAGTTAGAAATATGCCTTAGAAAATTTATATGGAATGACAGAGTGGAGACTAGGAAATACCTTCTACTAGATTGGAACATTGTTTATAAACCTTTAGAAGAAGGACGTCTTAGAATAAGAAGATTACGGATGCATAATTTTTTCTTACTAGGAAAATGGCTATGGCCATTTGGGGAAGAAAGAAAAAGTTTATGGAGGAAAGTGATGGTGTTAAGTATGGGATGGCTTTGGTGTGGGAACCAAAAGATAAACAAACTGATCATGGTGTAGGGATTTGGAATTTAATTATGAAAAGAAATGAGCAATTTTGCACATTCATTAAGTTCAACGTGGGATTGAGAGATGAGATCAAATTTTGGAAGGATAAATGATGTGGAGATGCTCTTCTTAGAGAGGTTTATGGCAGAATTCTTTCTCTGGGGTTGAATAAATAAGGTGTTGTGGCCTTGTACTATGATTTGGTTAGTGTGAATAGAGTTTGGAGCCTTACGTTGAGAAGGAATCTTAATAATTGAGAGGTGGAGGAGTTGTTGTGTCTCCTTAACCAATTAAATGAGTTTTGACTTAACCTTAGGTAGAAAGTAGGGGTGGCAATGAGCCAAGCAGAGCTGAGCTTTGTCCAGCTTAGCTTAGACTCATCACACAAGAATTAGGTTTCGGCTTTGCTTGACTCGTCTCATTATTTTCAGTCACCAACAAGTGTTTTGACCAATGTGTAATAACATCACACAAATGTTTTTACCAATGTGCGGTCACACTACATATACCGATTCATTTGTATATAGGCTTAAAAACATTAAAAAAAAAGTGATTAGAAAAATAGGCTCCTAAATAGGCATTAAATTCAAAAGAAAAAATCAAATACAAAAATAAATATAAAATACATCATTTGTCAGCGTTATACACTAATTGCTACAAAAAAATGTAGTATACTTGTCATAATCAACTTTATTTAAAGTCTCATAAATGCTAATTTGGATTTGACACATGTTAGCTACTTTATACATATTTGTTTTTTTTTATTTAGATCAAATCAATTATTTTATAAAATAATATATATGAATAATTTGGTTTTAAAAAATAAGTAATATATAAAACCCCTTAATGAGTTGAGCTTTTAGCGAGCTTCGAGCTGAGCTGACCCAAGCTAGCTCGGCTCATTCCCACCCCTAGTAGAAAAATAGCTAGGTTTGGACTAAAGACAAAAAATGGAGGTTTACAATCAAATCTTTTTATTTAGCTTTGGACAACATGGTGGGTTTTCCATTTGCTCATTAGATTATTTGGTGTTTTAAGTTTCCTTCCAAGGTGACTTTCTTTCTATGGAATAAATCATATATAGAGGAAACATATGGAGAGAGTATTTCCCCCTTCCCCATTTATATGTATTTATACTCGTTATAATACAAAAATATTAAGGACACATTGTATATTCACAAGTATGAACTTGGACACAGTTATAGACATAAATGCCCTTACAATTGGCTATTTCATCATTTCGACATTTCCCCTAAGCTGGTACGCATTCATACCTAGCTTGCTTATTATCCTTTGAAATTGAGGGCCACTCAACCCCTTCATGAGCAGATTTGCTAATTGATTGTTTGTCTTTACATGGTGTACAAATCTTCATAGATTGTAGATAGCTTGTTTACAATTCTCTGAAATTGAGGGCCACTCAACCCCTTTGTGAGATGATTTGCTAATTAATCTTTTCTTTTCAAATGGTGTACATATCTTCATAGATTGTGGATTTTCTTTAATAATGTATCTACCAACTTTAGTGTATTTTGTCCTATTATGCTGAATTGGCTGTGCGCTATTCTGATTGTTGCCTTGTTGTCATAAATATAAGTTCATTGGACTCTTAAGATAGTATCCCAATTCAGCTAGCAGAACTTAATAGCCATAGAAGTTCATTGATGCAGGACGACTAACCACTTGCTCTAAAAGCTCAAACTAATAGAGAGAGATGAATCAATCCCTTTATCTTATAACCCAGGTTAGGCCAGGGCCCTCAGTCGAACCCTCCTTCATGGCCCCTACCTCTCAAGGGTCCCGCCTCTGCTGGGTCGCCCCACCCTGAGTGTGCCCCCATCTTTCACAGGTTGCCCCACTCAAGTCCGGTGTAAAAATGCCCCTGCATTAATCACCTCCAGTGAGGAGTTTCGAACGCAAGACCTCTTGCTCTGATACCAATTTGATGCAGGACAACTAACCACTTGCTCTAAAAGCTTGAACTCATAGAAGGAGATTAATCAATCCTTTTATCTTACAACCCAGGCTAGGTCAGACCCTCGGTCGAACCCTCCTTCATGGGTCCCACCTCTCATGGGTGAAATTGCCCCTGCATTACTCGTAGACTCCATGAGTCATAGATCTAAACTCTTCTTTAGCACTTGATCTTGCTACTACTATTGGTTGCTTTTTGCATTATGTAACCAAGTTTCCCTAACAAAGTGCAGTAGCTTGATGTTGATTGCCTATCGAATATAGATCTAGCCCAATCAACATTTGTATATGCTTTAAATCTTGCATCATTTCTTTTGCAGTACAAAATACCTTTATCATGATTTTTTTGTAGATATCTAAGGACACAATGCTTTGCCTTCAGATGCACTGTAGTAGGAGCGTGCATAAACTAGCTTATAACTCCAATGACACATGTGATGTTAGGTCTAGTTAATGAGAGATATATTAACCTTATTATTAATCTTTGATACCTTCCCACATCAATCAATGGATCACCTTCATCTTCTCGGAGTTTGTGATTTGGTTCAATTGGGGTATCACATGGCTTGTACCCCATCATACTAGCTTCGTGCAAGAGATTTAGGGCATATTTCTTCTGTGACATGAAGATACCCCCATTGGATCGACCGATCAAGTAACTTCAATACCAAGAAAATACCTCAGTTGACCTAGGTCCTTAATAATTAAACTCTCTTTCCAGGTATATTCAAGCCCTTTACTTCGCAAGAATCATTACCAGTTACAACAATGTAATCAACATATACTATGAGAGTTGTTACTATGATCACCTTGATGTTGTTTTACCCATTCATTATTATTGCATTGTGGAATCTTCTGAACCATGCTATTGGTCATTGTTTCAACCCATACAATGCTTTCATTAGATGACAGACCTTCCTTTTATTACCAAATTAATGAGAGCATGGGGCGGCTTCATATAAACTCTTCCTTTAATTCTGTATATAAAAATACATTTTTCAAATCTAGTTTTAATGAAGACCATCTTTGATTAGTCGTAAGAGATATGAAGACCATCATTTTAGTCGTAAGACATTTTTCACATTCTACACTACAGGTTCTTTGCCTCTTGGTAGATCAACCACATTCCAAGTAAATTTTTATTCCATTGCCTTCATCTCATCTTCCATTGCTTCCCTCCATCTTGGTTGAGAAAGGTTCTTTAACACACTGCGAGGAATGAATAGAGAAGATAGGAAGTGACAAAAGTTTGATCTGAAGGAATGAGAGAATCATAACAAACATGATTAGCAATAGGATGTTTGATACAACTTTGAACGCCCTTTTTGATTGCAATAGGACGATGTGAATCATAAGAGGATCAAATGAGTTGTTTCAAGAGGTGGAGTTGAAGAGACTTCTTGGAAGGGCACATGAGGATCTCCTAGGGTTTCTTTCTTCCTTCATGTATACACTTGGAGCTCCTTTTTGTCTTAGTCTCCCCCTTACTGCATTATCTGACTTCCTTTTCAACACAACCTGACTTTAGCTATTATCACTGTCAAAGAAATGTGTAAGAATTAGAACATGAACATGCAAAGGAAGGGAAGAAGACCCCTCTTCACTATTGTGCTCCTCCTAAAGAGGTGTCTTTTGAGAGTAAAAAGTGGGACTTACTAAAAAAAGGCAACTTTCATGGAAACAAAGTGCTTATGATTTAAGGGGTGATAGTACTTGTACCTTTTTTATTTGAAGCATACACTGAGAAGATACACTTAAGGGCTTTTGAATCCAACTTTAACTTGTCAGACTTTGAAATATGGACACAGACACAATCAAAGACTTTAGGTTGAATGGGAAACATACGGGAATTATTGGAATGCGTTTAAAGAGGTTATTTGAAACTAGGGCATGTGATTTATAATATAACGTAGCTTGCAATCTGTAAGGCATCTAACAAAAAAATCTTCGAAACATTCATTGTGAAGAG
Organism: Platanus orientalis; assembly: GCA_025762735.1. Classification (NCBI taxonomy): domain Eukaryota; kingdom Viridiplantae; phylum Streptophyta; class Magnoliopsida; order Proteales; family Platanaceae; genus Platanus; species Platanus orientalis. The sequence continues at coordinate 8,599 of JAOXJP010235678.1, read as the reverse complement.
AAATGTGTGGGTAATCTCAAGAAGATGATGGTTCTTACATTCAGATACTCCTTCCTGCTCGGGTGTTCTTGAATTGGTGGTTTGATGAATAATTACATGTTGAGTGGGATATGATGAAAATGTACTTTGCATAGCAAGTCTCACAACAAAGATCAGAAATAGACAAAAAAAAGTAAACAACTTTGCAAAAAGTTTTGCAAAAGAAAGAATGATGGGTGGCCAAGTATATGGTGCCACTAGAACAATTGAGCTTTTTGTGATGTAATGGTTGTATGTAGGATGTCTTTAATTGCTGAATCGAGAAAGCGGTACATGTGATGCCATCAATAAGGTAAAGCTCTCGATCCTCATGGCCTTTACCAATTGTCCTGTTTGTCTCCAAGTCCTGAAAAACATAATAGGAAGGGAAGGTGACACTATAATTCATGGTTTTGGTAATGCGGTTAATAGGTTAAAGATTTAATGCAAATTTTCAAATTTAAAATACTAAGGAGAGTCATAGAAGGTGTGACAATAATGCATTGTTTGCCAGTAATAGAAGAATATGAGCTATTAGCCATTCTTACGTGAAAGGGGAAAACGTGAATAGATGTGATCGGATGCACCTGAATCAATGATCTAGGATTACCTAGAGGAAAACGTGAGTAGATGTACCAATCATATGATCGGATGCACCTGAATCAATGATCTAGGATTATCTAGAGGAAAACGTGAGTAGATGTACCAATCACGACCACTACTGGAAAAACCCCTCTAAGAACATCAATGGAGATCCCATCAAGACTCCTTGGTATTATGTGAAGTTGTGAACAGCTACAATGCTCATAGTTCAGTTTGTTTCGAATATTTGTCACAAGACTAGTCCTCTCTCTCTAGCATGACCACCACTTCAACTCCTACCTCCTCACTGAGAAGAAGTGGCTAAGGCTGACTTCAACAGTGACAGGATGCTAAATGGTACTGCAATGTTTTTCCTCCCTATGGAGATTAGCATAAACCTTAGTCAATGATGGTAATGTATTGTTTGACTGTGAATTAACTAACTCTCCCAAAACCTTAAGGTGTTAGGTTAATATATTTCAACACCCCTCTCAATAGGAACACTGTTATTTCTTGGGAACCCACTTGGGAAGCTGGATGCAAGTCGACACAACGCGTATACACGCGCACAACACTACATTTGAAAAAAAAATACTTCCACCAGGATTCGAACTCGCGACCAAACCTATTATGATACCATGTTAACAGTGAATTAACCAACTCTCTCAAAACCTTAAGGTGTTAGGAGATACACAAATTAATATACTTCAACAATGTATATCTCTCTAAGAGCTGAACCCACACTTGCTCATATTCTAGGTTCAACTCAACCAATAACTCAAACACTCAATTTTCTTTAACAATCTTTGTATAGGCTACCACATCTTTAGGGCATCAATTTGGGAATGTCTGATAATGATCTTTTTCCTCCCATAAACGATGGAGGGTTAGATAATAGGTAGATAATGGTTGCTCCCTCTACTTCATTTGCCATATATTATAAAGAAGCTCATAGACCCTAGTGATATGCTCCACCACGGAACATGTTTGTTTTACCATGTCCCAAATCTCCAATGCTACTTTTCAATTTGGTTAGCTAGGATCATGTGAGCTAGGGGCTGGACCTTCTCTTATAAGGTAGCCTGATGATGCAGGACAATCTAGTGAAGAGTTAACTTGGTTAAGGAGGAATCTCACCACCAAAACCCAGCCCTAGGAGTCTCACCTAGGGGATAACCAGTCGCAGGTTATGGAAGAAAACACGAGCCATGGTTGCTTACCTTAAAATTTCTTTATTTCTTCATTGATATTTAGTACATGTCGATTGTGCTTGATAGATAGACTCAAAACACATAAAAATAAGGTGTTTCTAAATATAGAAACCTAAACCTAAGAGGAATCTTACATAAAACTTCCTAAGAACCACTTTTCTAAAAGACTAAATAAGCCAAAACAACCAAAAACATGGGTTTCTTTGGTTTTGCCGACCAACCCCTTATTTTTAACTCACATACACTGGACTAAAATACCCAAAAAAAATTATAAGACTCCTATGTCATTGACTCATCAAAACAGAAAAACACTAAAAAAAAGACATAAAAATAAGTCATAAAGACTATAAGTAACATAATGACTCCACATGATTTTTTTTAAGGCGGCCCCCATGGCTGTCCATGTGTGGACCCCACTAAGATCCATGTGAGCCCCACTTGATCTCCTATGTCCGCATCAAACTCCCCTAGTTTGAAAAATCTAGTCTTCAAGTTTCATAACGAGAAAGGATCAACAACCTTGGGAAGCTTAAACTGAGTAACCATAAGTCATATCCTCCATAAAGCATGTCCTGGTGTAGACCTTTCGTCTCGTAAGCAACTGGTGGTGGAAAGATCTTGTAATACTTCATCTCAAGCATCTCATCCAGAATCGTCTCGGACTCATGAAACTGTAGAGGAACTGCGAGTACTTGTGAGTCTGTGCATGTCATTTAGCCTTCAATTTCAAGTTGGTCAGGAACTAGGGCTGCAATATCACATGTATCTTTAATCCCCACTGGCTCATCTGTCATACTTAAGGCATCTACACTGGCTTGCTCAACACCTCTCATATCTAAACCCTCGGTCATCACACTAGCTATAGGCTTGTCTTCCTCATACTTCTCTGATGCAAGTATAGGCTGATCTAGATGTTCTAAAGCATTGGTCTTTGGCTCATCACTCATGTCCCCCTGCTTATCATGTTGGGACTTAGCAATTATTGTTTTAACTTTGGTCAAGCCTTCCTTTAAGACTTTCTCGATGACGTTTTTAAAGGCTTTATGTTAGGCATCTAATGCATGATTCATATGCTCTAGATAATATCATCAATTCTCTTGATACCAACTATATCAGAGGTAGTCTTCATTGAACACCCAACCTAGCTTGGCCAACTTGATCAATCTGGCTCTTATACCAACTACCGTGACTAGATTTTTCTCTCTGTCACAATCGTGCAGTGCCCCAGCCAGCCAAGGCTAGCCTTACTGCAATTTGAGCCATTCTCTAGCCCGCTGAAATGCCCCACATGTTCTAACAAGGATATTGGTCACCAAGAGCACCGATGTATCAAGCCCACCTTTACCAGTCCACATGCTCCTTCCTTACATCGCCACGATGCTTGTCCTGCTCGTAGGGTCCTTCATGTCATTGTTGCCTAAGCACACGAGTAGTCAGCCACCTCGGCGCGCACGTCGTGCCATCGAAGCGCATCTCAAATGACCATGAAGCTCATCATGCTCCGCTGGTAGCACTAAAGGCCTAGTACGCCTACAACACATCCTTGAGTTGTTGCTTAAACCTTTAAGCCCATCGACGATCATGACACCTTATGAGGGCACCGTGACATTACCTTGCCACCGAAGTGGTGCCTTGTGTCAAACCAAGCATGCCAGACATCAGGATAGGGGACATTTGAGAACATAGGCCACGGGATAGCCCACTCAATCACCTACGTGCCACCATTGTCACATAGTGCATGTTAGTAGTGCCCACATAACCAGTTCTAGCCTAAGCCAGATGCATAGTGCCGCCTAGCCGAGGCCCCAAGCACTGTCCCTTGAGGGAACCCAAGCCCCAAGGGAACCCTAGGCCACCCCTTCGGGAAAGCATAGAGCCGTTCCCAACCTATGTTATGGATGCCTCGTAGTTTAAGCTTATGCGGGATAGGAGCATGTCGCATGGCACACTATCTGTCGTGCTGCCCATGCCCATGTCAAGGGCTTGGGTGCTTCTAAGCACCCACCCCTCAAGGTGTATGCTAAGCTTTTCACCCATTGCTAGAAGGAAACATTAGGATCCCCAGAAAATCATATTGTCCTATTTATGAGTTTTCCATTGCACACTACTTATGGAACTGCCACTATGCCCACGCCCAAGGCCACTATGCCCATACACGCGCCAAAAGACTTGTCCGTGACAGTACAACCTGCTGATATCAATTACTGTCTTTTGGCTCCTTGTGGATCTATGCATTGATACCAATTTCAATGTGGTAGATGTGTTTTAGCAAAGATTATAGGGTCTGAAGAGGAGAGAAGAGAAGAAAAAAAAGGGAGAGAAGTCCTTTAGAGGAAACATATAGAGAGAATATTTAACCCTCTTTCCTATTTATTTGTATTTATACTTTAGGAATATAAAAATACCAGGGATATATTGTATATTTACAAGTATACCCTTCGACACCATTATGGGCATAAATGCTTTTACATTTGGTTACATCATTATTCCCACATTCTAGGTAATTCTCACTCTGGACCAGTTAAAGAGAATTTGATGGAGTTTGGAAGATAGGTGTGTCATGTATCGAAGAGGAGGAAAACAATGGACTTCTTTCTATCCCATTTGGGTGGGTCTTGGATTTTCCCATTGGACATTAAAAGTCTAATTTCTGGATGGTGGATAGTGTGCATGGAGGAGGTTCTTAAAGCTATTTGAAGGTTCCTATGGGGAGCTTCTTTACTGGGGCATGTGGAAGGAAAGAATTGAGAGAATCTTCAAGAACAGGTTGAATTGTCAAGAGAGTCTTTATGTCTCAGTTTATGACACTCTTCGATGGTGGTGTTCCATTAGGAGAGATTATGATGAGGTGTCACGGTATTTTATATGAGGGATGATTAACGATGTAATGGAAGATATTTATCCAAAACAAAAACAAAAAACGATGTAATCGGAGATAGCCTTGTCTGTTTGTTTGTTTCTCTTTTGTTTTTTGATTTCCTTTTCTATTTGTTTGTCTCTGGCCCGTGAATCTTTATTATTATTATTATTTTTAATCAAATTCATTTCACTGATAAAAAAAGAACGAAAAAAGAAATTCATTCAACTTTGTGTTAAAGTGGCAAAGTCAACAGTAATAATAATAATTATAACGATGATGATAATAAATAAATAAATAAGTGACGGTGGCAGGTTATGTAATTGTTATATGTAAGATGGGTGTTTAGTTGGTTTGATATTTTAAGGTTTTGATATGATTAAGAGAAAAAGAAAAGAAGAGGGAGACGAGAAATAGAGAAGGATTAGGGAAAACGTGAGTGTATGCTCTCTCTCTCTCTCTCTCTCTCTCTCTCTCATGTATTCATACTCATGGCATAATAAAATACACCTGGTATACCATATAATAACAGGTATACTGTAGAATTCATAATATGATAGAAATTCACTTATTACCTAATACCCATGCATTCCCCCTTGAGCTGGCGTATAGAACTATAGATGTCACACATACTCAACTTGCCAACTATACTATCAAAATGAGAACTACTCAATCCTTTAGTCAGTAAGTCCTGCCAACTGGGAAAAAAAAAATTTGTAACCACATTGTCTGTTTTTTTTTTTTTTTTAGTACACTGCAAGCAGCATTCTTTATTAGTAGTTTTGTTTGTTAGTTAGACAGAGCTTTATGATGGAAATCTGAATGCAGACCGGCAATTGCCTGGGCAACATGGGACCTTATTGCTATGGTAGAGAAAGGAAGACATGATGGACCTGCAACCCATGCTGTGACCTTTGTGTGGAATGGCCACGAGGTAAAAGTTCCATTTCATCCTGGATGGGGACTGACATTGGAGGGAGGAGGTTGAAGCATGCCATACTTTACATCATTATATATTTTTTAAACCATTTATTATTTATAGAATGATAGGCTTTGGATGCTGATATATTTCTCAGAGAACGTATCACCTTGGATGGTGATATTCCTTTTTCTACTATCTTATTGCTGTTGTAGAAAAAGGAAGACATAATGGACCTGCAACCTATTTTGTGACCTTTATGTGGAATGGCCAAGAGGTAATGTTCCATTTCATCTTCGATGGAGACTGACATTGGAGGGAGGGGGTTGAAGCATGCCATATTTTACATCATTATACTTGCGAACTACTTGTTATGATATATAATGGTAGGTAGGCTTTGGATGGCGATATAGTTCTCAGATCACTTTTTTGCCTGTGTATTATAGGGTGAGGATGTAAGCTTGGTAGGAGATTTCACTGCAAAATGGAAAGAACCAATTAAGGCAGTCCACAAGGGTGGATCAAAATATGAAGCTGAAATTAGACTTTCACATGGGAAGTAAGTTTAGTGTGCTCTGTTACCTCCTTTTTCTTTTTTTGGAGTAGTCTAAAGTATTAAAGCTCTCTTATTGTGTCATAATGCATTTCTGTTGATTTCCATTAGTTTGCAAAATTTTCTAGGTTCATGTGTGTAAAAGTTTTTTCACTTCTAATACTAGATCTGATTTGATGTATGAAGCCTGATTTAATTATTATGTTGATATTCTATGAGTCAATATGGTCCTTTATGTGAAAGCTGTTTGTCAATTTTCGGGTATATTATAATTATTTTTGAAGAATTGTTATGTGGGAATCTAAATCTTGCTTTTTTTTACACACTGATTTAGATGAATCCCAGTGAGGTGTGATGACAATTCTATCTTGCAATCTCTCTTACCGTTAACTGTATGTTCAGTTTTAGTGAACAAAAACTTGAAGCTCAAGTATGGATATCGTAGGCACATAAAATATTTACAGATTACAATTAAGGGCCCACACCCTCACATATTTACACATAAGTCCTTAAGGCCATACATGAGACTTAAAACTATAAATTGGGCCCAACTGCAGGAACAGGCCATTGGACCTAGTCTGGCTTTGTAAACAACAACCCAAGGACTACCAAACCCAAGTCCCCCACCCATGAGAAGACCAACATATTAAAAAAAGCCTGCATGGGACCGACATGAAGGAGAATTTAAAGAAATTTAAATTAGATTATCCTGGGAAAATGAGGAAAGATATGTAATATAGATAGATACGACAAATCCCATAAAATGCACTCTCTAATTCACCCATCTATGAAACTAAAAAGTAGGGATAGCCAATCAACACCCAATCAACGTATAAGAGATTTCCACCTCAAAATCTATAAGTACTCCCTCATTACATGAGAGGGGAACCTTTTTCAGGACTTTGAGTAAGAGGACCCAAGAGAAAAGAAAAAGCTCCAAGTCTAGAGCTACTTGAAGGCTTTCCACAAGTTTGAAGAATCAAAGTCCTGAAAATACACCATCTGGCCCTTTGTAAATGTTAGATGTGTTTATGTTCATGTACAGTTTAATAATTGATAGTTGATACTGATAGAGGGATAAGACAGTGCATCAGGGGATTATTGTATTCATGCACAAGGTGAATAGTATTGTGAGCTAGAGCTAGGCACTGGATGTGAATGATAGCATAGAAAAATTACCCGCCCCCAAAAAAAAAAAAAAAAAATGCTGTGTAACATGGGTGTGTTCTATGTGTCTCACTTGGTCATTAATTCTGTCCATGTGTTAAGACTATCCCTTGGACTGGACATGTTGCGGAAATTGTATCCCTTCTTGGTCGAGGCCATCGTTTAGTGGTCCTTTTGGATGGTAAATATAACTTGATGGGTTGGGATGGACCTGGTTCAATTCCAGCCCAACTCTCTTAATTATTTTATTACTTATATTATTTTTTATCTTTCTAAAATAAATGTAATTACGTAGGCACACACAGGGCTTCATTATGATTACATATATTTCAGGAAGGAAGATATATGTAACTCGGATACACTGATGCACATAGACTCTGGTTCATTGAGATGTGTCTGAGTTACATATGCTGCTGTGTAAGGATGTACATACTACTGACTGTAGATAATGTATTTTTATTTCTTTATATATGTGAGTTTTAGTATATATGAAATGGGAATTTGTAAAAACTGGAAAATGTTCAGAGGTGATCTTAAGCAAGGCTACTCTAATGTTAGCCCAAATTTACCCTTGCCCTTAAACACCGGCTTGGTCTCCGGAAACCATTTCTCTACGCCAGCTTTCTTATAGAGAATATACTTGTGTTCCTGTTGTTGTTATTTGACAGGTAGAGTGTTTTATAAGTATTTCTAATACATCAGTTATGGTCTTATCACTGCTAAAATGCCATTTAACCCTTCCAGGGGATTCAATCTGCAAATGCAAATTTTATGCCGATATTGCTCATCATCGACTGATGAATGCGAGGACAACTTAACCCTTTACCACAGAATGCTGGTTAAGCTGTTATTGTACATTCTGGACTATTATGTTTCATTGGTTTATTTTTAATAACATAAATTTGTTTGTTGTCTTTAGGTACTACTACAAGTTTATTATTAATGGGCACTGGAGGCACTCAACATCTTCACCAACAGAAACTGATGAACGGGGAAATGTCAATAATGTAATTGTAGTGGGAGACACTGCTAGTGTAAGGCCTTCCCCTCAGCAACAGACAAAGGTAAGTATCCCCTTGATGGAACTCTTTATTCTATAAAATGCAGAAACATATTGTTCTGTGCTATTTTAGTTTCTTAGCTCTGCAAATAGTGCTAATTCTGATGTGATATAATTATTATTTCAATTGACCCACTTGTTTGAATGGAAGTGCATCTATACCAAAAATAATAACACCACTTAAAACCTTTCTAGTAACAATATTGTTTAATTTCTATTTATAAAATAATTA